>PVHP010033932.1:0-19362 GCA_004024765.1 Zapus hudsonius
AGGAAGGAAGGAAGAAAGAAAGAAAGAAAGAAAGAAAGAAAGAAAGAAAGAAAGAAAGAAAGAAGGAAGGAAGGAAGGAAGGAAGGAAGGAAGGACAGAAAGAGACAGACAGACAGAAAGAAAGAAAGAAAGAAAGAAAGAAAGAAAGAAAGAAAGAAAGAAAGAAAGAAAGGAAGGACAGAAAGAGACAGAAAGAAAGAAAGAAAGGAAAGAGAGAGAGAAAGAAAGAAAGGAAGGAAGGAAGGAAGAAAGGAAGGAAGAAAGAAAGAAAGAAGGAAGGAAAGAAGGAAGGAAAGAAGGAAGGAAGGGAGAAAGAAAGAAAGAAGGAAGGAAGGAAGACAGACAGACAGAAAGAAAAATATCAAGAAAATTCAGCATCTCTAATTCCTTCTGCTAAGCATGAGTGGATCATGCAGGCCTTAACCACAGAGAATAACTCAAGAATCACATATCACTTCCAGAACACAGGCTTCTTTCCTGCCATTCAGATATGGTCATTTTTGTAGCCAACCTTCCTTCCTTCCTTCTTTCCTTCCTCCCTCCCTCCCTCTTTCCTTCCCTCTCTCCCTTCCTCTCTGCTTTTCTCCCTTATTCCTTGCTCTCTTCCCTCCTCCCTCTCCTCCTTCTTTCCTTCCTTCCTTCCTTCCTTCCTTATTTCCTCCCTATTCTCTCTTCCTTCCCTCCCTCTCTTCCTTTCTTCTTTTCTTCCTTCCTCATTTCTTCCCCATCATCGTTTCTTCCTTCCCTCCCTCCCTTCCTTCATTCCCCCCCCCCTTTTTTTTAATCCAAAGCCTCTCCTTGAGATGGAGAGCATTCTGGATTCTGGTAGAAGGGAGTTAGGTCATCACCTGTCTCAGGTCAGGTCTCTAGACAGGCAGCCTGCATTTCCTCCTGAACAGTTCTTGGGGAGCTGCTCTCAGAGGAGAGGAAAAGCGTCAGACTAAGGCAGGACGTGGCTCAACAGCAGACTGCCCCCCAAAACTAACATCCAGGAAGATTTACAAAAGGAACCCCAACTCTGGGCACAGGAGCTGTGTGTGACATTTATCTCCTTCCACTGGCAACAGATGACAGGTGAGCTCCTCACTTGACCCGGGAAAAGTTCCCCCAAACAAAAAACACAGAACAAGTGTGCTGGACCCCCGCACAGAAGTCCAGGTCCCCCACTAGTGATTGGTGGATGTATTGTGTGAACTATTTTAAGGGGTAAAAAACTGTACATTTTAGCCCAACAATGGATTTCAGTTTGAGCAATGTAATCAAGCTTCTACTAATTTATATTGCCATTCTTTAAATACTATGATGAAGCTTAAAAATAAATCCCAGGGGGCTGGAGAGTTGTCCCGGAGATTAAGACACTTGCCTGCAAAGCCCAAGGACCTGGGTTCGATTCCCCAGTACCCACATGAAGCCAGATGCACAAGGCGCTGCATTATGTCTGGAGCTTGCTTGCTTGCAGTGGCTGGAGGCCCTGGCACAGCCATTCTTTCTCTACCTGTTTCTTTCTCTCTAATTTAATTAATTACCTTTTCACGGGGAAATACGGGAGATTTATGTGCACATCAAAATATGAGAATACAAGGAGCTTGCTGAAGTCAATTGAGAATAACGGAAGGGTGGCCTGGTAAGGCTTGATCTTGTTGGAACAGAGAGATGCCTCTGGGGTTAAAGATGCTTGCTTGCAAAGCCTAGAGACCTGGGTTCAAATCCCCAGGATCCACGTAAAGCCAGATACACAGAGTGGTGCATGCATCTGGAGTTCATTTGCAGCAGCTGGAGGCCTTGGCATGCCCATTCTTTCTGTCTCTTTTCTTTCTATCTCTCTGCTTGCAAATATATATATATATATATATATATATATATATATATATATATATATATATATATATATATATAAAATATATATTTTTACAAAGATACAGGTGTCTCCATCTGTGTTCAGTTGGGGGGGGAATTATCACAAGCCACTTGAGGTTACTCTATCAGCAAGTCAGACAGTTACTTAAAGAAACCACTCGTGAAACCTTAGAAAAATCTTCCTTTCAAGGGTTATGAAGAAGGAGGTAACCAAATCGAATTTTGGCTGCCAAGTAGGGAAGGGAGTGAGTCATTGTCATTTTATCATCCTAAATTAATTCTCACTCCCTGTGGCAACTTGGAAGTACCAAACCATCCTGGAGAAAATATCCCATAAAAGAAAACCCGGGCTGTTAAGAGCTGTCGCTTTGGACTTCCAAGGGTCATTGCAAAGTTAGGCAGTTACTATCCTGAGCCCATTGATCCGGGCTATGACTTCTGTGATATGTAGTCTTTTACAAGATTCATTGGAACTCTGGAAGGCTTGGGGGCAGCCATGTCTGGTCCCTTTTTCTGATTCTTTTCAAAATAGGCTCAACTTTCGAGAAGATGCAAATATGTGTGCGGAGGGCTATAAATTCTTCCGTTTTAAATACCATGCCGTCCCTTTGGGAAGATCTGATGGGCACAGATAATTGCTTCTCTATGGGGAAGAATGAATGAGAACATTTTTGATTTTATATCTACAGTCTTCTGGCATGAATTGGATGCAGACGAATCAAATGAATGTTCCTAGCATTGCTATTCTCTGGAATACATGGATGATACAGGGTAAGGCGATATTGCTTTTTGAATATTTTATTTATTTGCAAGCAGAGAGAGATAGACGAGAGACGGACAGAGAGAATGGAGGTGTACCAGGGCTTTTAGCCACGGCAAACAAACTGCAGATGCATGTACCATTTTGTGCATCTGGCTTCATGTGGGCACTGGGGAATCAAACCCAGGTCATTAGGCTTTGGAGGCAAGTGCCTTAACCACTGAGCCATCTCTCCAGCCCCGCTATTTGACTTTTATTGAGGGAAAATATTATGACACATATGAAGAAAGCACTCCGTTAATACAGAGAAGGTGTAACTATCTACTACATCACACATGGCTTACCAAAGAGGATGGTCTTTAAGAACATCTTATGACTGTCCAGAGGCATGGCACCCCTCAGTAACAATACACTTGGGCCAGGAAGACCAGGCTGAGTACTAGGATATCTAGGATCCCTTGCCACAAGGACTAATACAGAGAGCCCATGGAGGAGGATATCCAACTGATCAGGGATGGGGAGGGGGGGAATTGGGGAATTTGGGATAACAACTCATTGTTTGCCCACTAAATAATGTAACTCATTATGGACAATAAATATATATTTAAAAAAAGAGAACATCTTATTTCTCCAAAATGATAAGAAAGCTAAGAAGAAAAAGCAAGCTTCCGAGAAGAACTGGAGATATGGCTCAGTGGTTAAAGGCTCTTACTTGCAAAGCCTGACAGCCTGGGTTCAATTCAGCAGGTGGCTCATGCATCTGGGGTTCATTTACTGTGGCAAAGAGGCCCTGGAGTGTCCATTCCTTCTCTCTTTCCTTGCAAATAAAGAAATAAAAATAATGAAATTAAAAGGTTTCCTAGATGAAAACCAATCACCATTACACAATCACAGTGACTTTTTTTCTTGCAAATTTTCCCCATTCGAGAGTCTGTTTTCAGCACTTTATATATACACTGGTTTATGGTAATCCTCAAGGATTTAAACCTCAAGGCAGAAGACCTCTGTTAGAACACATGGCATATTACATTTATTCAAGAGACTATGAAAAAAGTATTGAAGAGGGAGATAGTATTTAAAGGAAACTACTTTGGTGTGAAATGGTGAGAAGGAAAAAGAAAAACAAAAAACGCTCTCCCTTCCAGGAGATGAGATTCTTATAATGGTCACGCTAAGTGCCCTGTTAAGTCCACTGTACCATTATTATTATTACTATTAATATTATTTGGTTTTTCAAAGTGAGGTCTCTCTAGCCCAGGCTGACCTGGAATTCACTCTGTAGTCTCAGGCTGGCCTCGAACTCATGGGGATCCTCCTACCTCTGCCTCCAGAGTGCTGGGATTAAAGGCATGTGCCACCCCACTAATTCTAACATTTTTCTTATTGGACGAATGAGTAGAGTAACTCTCCAGGCTTCTTATGAAACCTCCATGAGGAAAAATAAATTTAAATAGCTACAACCAAGGGCTGGCACACTTCATCTCATTGAACCTGATTTTTCAAACCTTAGTCTTAAGAGTTCATTGACTCCTTCGACAACTTTATTTTAATATTTTATTTATTCATTTCAAGCAGAGAGATAGAGAGAGAGAGAGAGAGAGAGAGAAAGAGAGAGAGAATGCCCCAGGGCCACCACCTTGTGGGTCTGGCCTATGTGGGTCCTGGGGAATTGAACCAGGGGCCTTAGGCACTGGAGACAAGTGCCTGAACTGCTGAGCCATCTCTCCAGCCCTCGACAACTTTTGAAAAGATATTTTTTTATTTACTTATTTATGAGACTGGGGAGGGGATTAAGCATGCCAGGACCTTCTGCCAATGCAGATGAACTCCAGATACACACATCGCTTTGTCCATCTGGCTTGATCTAGGTACTGGGGAATGGATCCTGGGACACCAGGCTTTGCAAGCAAGAATCTTTAACCACTGAGCCATCTCCCCAGCCCTTTAGAATATAAGAAACAGGTCTCGGGAAATTTTCTTCCAAGCAGCTCAGTAGACCAGCTTTTCCTGGGAGTAACCTGGGGATGAAAGAAGCCATGTGGAAGCCTGCCCAGGCCTCCCTGCATCAGATCCTGAATCCATTCAAGGAGACTAGAAACCCAGAGACAGGTTTTCTTTGGGTCAAAGAGAACCAGCTCTTTTCCTAGAGAGAGAGAACCAAATGGAGTGTGAATGGCAATATTTGGGGATGGACAGGTGCATTTAAGTACAAGGTATCCCAGTGTGGCTATTTCTCGAGTCTTCAGCCAGGTATGTCACGCTGGCTTTGGGTAGTAAGTACCCACTTTTTCAGTGGAGGTCGGATTCCTGAACCCCATTCCTTGACTTGAACCACCGAAGCTGCCACTAACCTTCTCAATGATCCAGAGAGGCACAAATAAAATCCCAACCACCATCTCCCTCCACAAGACGATTATCCAGTGTCTGGATGTTTATGGCACCCCCTCTCTCTGGGATGTGCAGTGTAAGATTAACAGTCATAGTGCGGATTTTTTGTGTGTAAATGCAATATTTTTGCTATTGTGTTTGTGGAATTCAGCTAGATAATAATTGATTCCATGACAGGGATTGGCTAATTTGCCAACAGAATAGTATAAAACACATTTATACAGTCAATTACACCCAAGTGCATGGCCTATTTGCTTTATAATTTCATAAACTTGCCAGCAATTTAAATAAAAAGTTCCATTAAATTATCATATCATGTGATCGAATGATATTGCCAAGTATATTAAACCATGTGTGTTCAGCCAGAATTAATTAAATATTATTACTTTTTTCTTATTAACACGTTGAACTTCTCCTTCCTACTCTACTCAAAATAGAAGGCTATTACTGAACAAAGCAAACCAATGAGCAAAGTTTAAACATCTTACTGAGGGTGTTTCATTAAGAACCCCGGTCCTTTTGTTTAAACATTTGCTCTTGGTAAATGTACTTGTATTGTGAAAATATTGTATGTTCTTAGATTTGAATACCGGAAAAGTTGAAAGAAGCCCTTTCCTCCAATGGTTTGGCTATTCAAAAAGGGGAACGTATCTTCAGCTTAAAGAAAGTCATGACATAAAGCCAGGGCTCCATTACCTACAATTATTGGTTTAGGATCCTATTATTTGTCAAGCTGTAAGTCCATCTAATCTTAGGAAAGGAAAATAGAAAAGGCTGGATAATTGAGCATTTCAAAAAAAAAACCCACCTGAATAAGATACAATACTTTCCAATAGAGAAGATATCTGTTTCAAATGAAAGAAATTAACCAATCCTCCCCAAGGGACTCAGAGTTCAATAAATCTACTGCGAACAATGAGAAGCAGCCTTTTAATCCAGCCCATGTTTTATTTAATAAAAGCAAAATATAAAGATGACAGTTTCCCTGGAATATACTATTTATTCTAACTAGGTGTGCACAGGTCCATGCAAACTTTGACCTGTATGCTTGCTTTTTTTTTTATAATTTCCAAAGTTCCACAATTCTTCACTGATTTGGAATTACTAGGAATTTTTTCCTCCTCCTTCTGCATGGTTTCTATTTTTTTGATTTTTTTTGCCTAATACTGATTTTTATCTAAAGACTGCACGTTATTTCTTTGATTACATAAGCACATTTTTCCTCTAGAATATATTTGTTCTTATTGATAATGAAACCCTTAGCTAGAAGGATTCTGTGGCTAGCAATATTAATTACAGGTACAGAAAGGACTCATGGGGGGGCTGGAGACATGACTCAGTGGTTAAGGCACTTGCTTGCAAAGCCTAAGGACCCAAGTTCGATTCCCCAGCACCCACGTAAAGCCAGATGCACAAGGTGGTGCATGTGTCTGGAGTTTGTTTGCAGTGGCTGAAGGCCCTGGTGCACCCATCTCTGCATATCTCTCTCTCTCTCTCTCTCTCTCTCTCTCTCTCTCTCTCTCTCTTTCTCTCTCAACTAAATAAATAAAATATTTAAAAAAAATTAAAATGCCTTCTGTGTTCTATAACTAGGAAGTAGAATAATAATGGATTGATTTCTATTCTTCCACTATTTCATTTACACAGGCAAATAGATCTTCTGACATCAGATTGTGTTCTTTATTTTCCCACTGCATTTTTTAGCTATTTACCCTTTTATTAATTTTAGCATATAGACAGAGATATGCCCCGGTCCGTCTTTATGGTTTTCTAGAATTCCCTTGTATGGCTATTTGTAATTTAACCAATTTTCTGTTGATGAGTACTAGGCCCACTCTGCATTTTCCCACAGTTATGACTATCTTTACCTGATCATCTCATGACTTCTCCAATTATTTCTTTAGGAATAACTCTCAGAAGTGGGACTTCATAGGTGAAAGGCTATTCTCATTTGAGGGATAATACCAAATTGCCCCCCGGGAAAGACCACGACAATTCACACCCCCACAAGAGACTGTTAGATACACTTATCCACTTCTGCACCATCTTCCTTTCTTAATCACCAGAAAGGTGTGAAAAAAAAACCTACACTTAAACATCAACATTTATAATTACTAGCACTTACGTTAATAAGACAGTGCTCAAAGTTGGGTAAGCATAATTTTAACAACTGTCTACTCGGACTCAGCAGTAAAAAAAAAATAGTGAAGATATTTAATTATTATAGTCAAAGAACCTACCTGGAATAATGGTGTGGACAGGAGTCTTGAACAAACAGCATATTTTAACTCGCTTTCTGTGCAGTTTGTTAAACACAGTGTAACTTTTTCGATGGAGGGGATTTGAAAGTTATATAATTGTACACATGAGTCAAGCAGAATTCTACTTATTTGCAGGGAGGTAATAAGGATCATGACACCCCCTGAGACTTGGCGTTTATTCTTTAAATGCTTACTGAAAATTCACCTGGTTTCAATAATACTTGGGGAAAAAATTCTCCCATTTAGGGAGTCCTGACGTTTGAAACTTGGCTCCCAGCAATCTTGAAAACGTACAGTATTTCTAAAGCATTTCAAAAATCAGGGAAGCTGTCTGGACAAGAAAAGACTGTTTTAATGCCAAACCCGAAAAATGTGAAGATTTTGCTCATTTGAGAAGAGAGAGACAGAGAGTGGTGTTTTTGAATAAGACAAAATCTATAATCTTAGTAAATATTACACACTATTATTAAAGAAACAGAATGGAATTGTAGTGGAGTTAATTAAGGCTTTAAGAAATGCCTGCTTTTATTGGCAAAAAAAATTTTTTGTTGCAATAAGAAAAGTAAAAATTAAGAGGCTGGTTGGCAGCAATATTGATATGCTAATGGATAAACATGCTAATTTAGAAAAAAACTAATCAGCAAAGACATTACTAATGGAAATATACAGGAAAATGGCTAACGCTGTGTGCAAACCTGGTGTCTACAAAATTAAGGGAAAACCAGTTTTGCTTTCGTAATTGTAACTTGAGAAGCAGTTCTGTGAGAAGTGAGCTTTGCTATAAGACATGTAGACAAAGACAGATACACAGAATTTCCCCAACTGCTGGGGAAGAATAAGGCCCTGAGACCCAACTCTGTCTGAACAGAGACGAAGGCTTCCATTCTGCTGCTCTCATGAGGGCCTGGAGAGATGGCTCAGTGGTTAAGGCGCTTGCCTGCAAAGCCTAATGATCTGGGTTCGAGTCCCCAGTATCCACATAAGCCAGATGTACAAAGTGGTGCAGGCATCTGGAGTTCATTTGCAGCGGCTGGAGGCCTTGGTGTGCCCGTTCTCTGTCTCTGTCTCTCTCTCTCTCTCTCTCTCACTGCTTATATCTCTCTACTTGCAAATAAATAAATAAAAAATATTTTAAAAACCTACCTTTTGAGAAAAGCAGGTAAAGATTTCTGGGTAAATATGGACCTTAATTATCCAATGCATGCAAACCCCTTTCTGCACATAAACTTTTTTATCTTTTGACAAATCCCTTGCCCGTGCTTTGTTCTTTGATTTCTTTATCTATTTGAGAGAGAGAGAGAGAGAGAGAGAGAGAGAGAGAGAGAGAGAGAGAGAGAGAGAGAGAGAGAATGGGTTGCTAGGTCCTCCAGCCGCTGCAAACAAACTCCAGATGCATGTGCCACTTTGTGCATCTGGCTTTACATGGGTGCTGGGGAATCGAACCCCAGCCCTTAGGGTTTGCAGGCAAGAGCTTTAACTGCTGAGCCATTTCTCCATCCCTGCATTATTCTTTAAAAAGATAAGCACTTCAATATCTTGGATAGTAATTTCAGTGAGTAAAGGTGAAGAAACCCAATAAAAGTAGTAGGGATTGAGGTAGACAGATACGTTGAAGGGGACATGTATTCCTTTTCAACCAGAATTGTTGCAAGATTTGATTTGATTTTTCAAGAAAAAACAACAACTCAGGTGAGTAATTCCCTCAGTTACTAAGTGTGTACCTCCACTACCCAAGTGCCAAGTTCATTAAGCATTAATAGACATGGACTCTCGTATGTCCCCATTTGAGAGAGTCTAGAAGTATGTTCTCTGACTTCTTTTGCTGGCCAATCTGTGGGGTTATGATCTTGTTAAATGACTGATGGATTCTGCATTCTTTCAGATATCTTTGGAGTCTTCCAATACAATACTCAAATGACGCATGGGTTCCTGAACTGATGATTTCTGATGATTTCTCATTTTTGAACTGATGATCAAATGAGCTGATTTTTCCCCAAATCTGTCACCTTCCTAGTGTATCCTTTTCGAAGTTCATAAACTTAACATTGATTATTTTCTGTTTACGGTTTTGGATTGTGTGGATCAAATTCTGTATGCTTTTTTTTTTTGGAATATAAGAAAACATTCACTTTAAACATTATACTGATTTTATTTTATCTGCTAAATTCTAATATCTCATTGATAATGGATAATTAATTGTGAGGCTAACGAAAGGGTCGTCTTGGTTTAAATAAATAAATTATGGGAGATGCAAACAAAAATGTAAATAACAACCCAGTTAATGAATAGAAAAATTCTCCACCAGGCATGGTGGGTGGCACCCGTCTTTAATCCCAGCACTCAGAAGGATCACCATGAGTTCCAGGCCAGCCTGAAACTACAGAGTGAGTCCCAGGTCACCCTGGGCTAGAGTGAGACCCTACCTTGAAAAACCCCCAAAATAAAATTAAAGAATAAATACATATTTAAAATAAAAATTAAAAAATTCTTATAAAAATGGTCAAAGCCTCACTTTCCTGAAAGTCATCTCAAAACCCGAATGCAATGAGTACTTTTGGATTTTATAATATAGCAGAAATTCTCTTTATATCTCATGGACCTGGATCACTCTAATTTTTCTCAGAGACTTAGACACTCACTATGTAGCAGCCTAATGCCAATTTAATAATGTTGATGTGAAAAAAACGTCTCCCTCCTTACTTTCTGTGTAGTAAGCTTTACTGCATTTGGGAAACCATATCTCTGGAAGCCTTTGGTGAAATATGGATTTAACCAAGGGTTGTGTTCAATTATGTCTTCTGATCCAAATTTTTTAAAAAAGCATTTACATTCTGATAATGGTTGAAGAGTCATGCCTGGATTATTACATCTTATTTCAAAAATTAGTATCTCAAAATAAAAGACTCTTTATCTGTTTGCAAGCAGAGAGAGGTGGGCACAGAGAGAATGGGGCACCAGGGCCTCCAGACTCTGCAAACGAACTCCAGATGCATGCACCACTTTGTGCATCTGGCTTTACGTGGGTGCTGGGGAATCAAACCAGGCTTTGCAGGTAAGTGACTTAACTGCTGAGCCACCTCTCTGGCCCAAACGTGGGTTTTTACAATGACCATTCTATTTGATCATTCGACTTAATCAATGACAGAAGTTAAAATATTTGAGAAAATGCGACGTTTATAAGCAATCGTTGCAATAAAACATGAATGCATTAGTCTGAAAGTTTTCAATGTTGAGTCTTAACCAGGCTTAACACAGGTCTCTTCCCTCTTTCACTTGGATTTATTTATTGAGACTTTTGACTTATACATCCTGGGTACCGCTAAGACATCCAATGGACTGTGGGGACTCTAAGCTCAGTCAGTATTTCTGTCTCCACTGTGGGAAGTTCATACTGGCAGATAATTCGGCCCCTGGTGGTGGTTGGGGAGGGGTAGTGGATGTTTACTAAGGGTATGTTTTTTCCTCTATTCTTTCACTATTGGTGTCGTGTTTCCTTAGAGACGTTTTTTCTTTTCCAATATTTTTATTTATTGCAAGCAGAAACAGACAGACAGGCAGACAGACAGACAGACAGACAGACAGACAGACAGACAGACAGACAGACAGACAGACAGAGAACAGGTGCACCGGAGCCTCCAGCCACTGCAAACAAACTCCAGATGCATGCACCACCATGTGCTTCTGGCTTTACCTGGGTACTGGGGAATCGAACCAGGGTCATTAGGCTTTGCAGGCAAACGCCTTACCTGCTGAGCCATCTCTCCAGCCCTAGAGACAATTTTTCTCTGCATTGCACAGCACTGCATCCCATTCACTCTGGTGGACTTGGTTCCATCTCATTCCACCCAATCCCAATGCACTCAGTTCCATTCACAGCACCAGCCTGCACTCTGCTGAAACCCACCCTCTTCCCATCTCTCTCCCTCCTCTGTGCTCAGCTCCACCCCATCCCCCACCCCATCATCTCCCAATCTTCCTTCTCTCCCTTCCTACCTTATCTCTCCTTCCTTTTCATTTTTCTTTTCTCCTCTCTCTTCCTCATCTCCCCATGTCCCCACTTGAAACTTTTCACTTTTCTTTGAAGTTTAATTTTGTTCCTTGAATGTTAAAAGATGATATATTTGATATCTGTAAATCTGTCTGTACTCGTCTGGGCATAGGAATATATATATATACATGAGCAAAAATGAGGGGGGAAAAAAGCAAAAGAAGAAAAAAAAACACTCCCAAACTTCTGCTTTGACTGCAAGATTAGAGGTTTTAACTTCTTGATTATTCCTTAACAAGAACGTTTTAGAGAAATCAGTATCTTTTGTTCTCATTCCTTATAGATTACAGCAGTTTGCAGACAGCCCTGTTTGCATATTATGCAAATAGAACGTTCCATTAACAACACCGTAGGTAACGTAGGAATTTTTTTTTAATTTTGCTTTTTTCTCCTAGAAAGGACTTCTGATTAAGAACTGTGAACGTTGTTCCTTTTTGATTCCTTGCTAACTGCACAAGTGCTGTCTGGGTTGCATCGGATCCTTTTTTGTGAAACCATTATAGGACTTTCTGCATTTGACTCTCTGTGCTGAAATGATCCCAAGTTGGTCTAAGTGAAGCGTTCTCTTTTTAAAAAATATTTATTTATTTATTTATTTATAAGCAGAGAGAGACAGAGAGAATGGGCACACCAGGGCCTCCAGCCATTGCAAACCAACTCCAGATGCATGAGCCACTTTGTGCATCTGGCTTTACGTGGGTGCTGGGGAATCGAACTGGGATTCTTAGGCTTTGCAGGCAAGCGCCTTAACTGCTGAGCCATCTCTCCAGCCCCTAAGTGAAGCTTTCTAAGTGGATCCTGATTCATCACTTAGGTGAGAATTAAAGTCTGTGTGCTGGGGAAATGGGCTGTCGCAACAAAGCCTACATTTAAAGGTAATATTTTTAAAAAATATATTTAGTTATTTATTTGCAAACAGAGAGAGCTAGAGAGAGAGGCATGCAGAGAGAAAGAGAGAGAGGGAATAGGCCTTTAGCCACTGCAAATGCACTCCAGATGCGTGTGCTCCTTTGTACATCTGGCTTTATGTGGTTACTGGAGAATCCAAACCAGGTCGTTAAGCTCTGCAGGCAAGCGTAAAGAAATAAGAAATCAGAAAGTTGGGAATTGAAGAGGTAGTGGGGGGAAGCAGACATTCAGAAGACTTCAGCTCTAACTCCTCCAGAGAACAGGAGGAAGTTGGGGAGGAAAGGAACATCAATTCTTTTCACAGAGTGTGTCATGTTATAGGGACCCACAGTCAGGGCTTTTTGATGATGGACATTTATTTGTGAGTTTTTCAAAGTGTTAGAATACGAAAATGATGAGTAGTCACTAATTGCAACATTTAATAAATACAGAGACACCCCCCCAAAAAAAAATTCCAAAATTCACCTTGAAGGACAATGTAGCCATCACTCTAAAAAATACTAACAAACAAAAACCCCGTCAGGGGCTGGAGAGATTGCTCAGTGGTCAAGGCGCTTGCCTGCAAAGCCTAACGACCTGGGTTTGATTACACAAAGTGGCTCATGCATCTGGAACTCCTTTGCAGGCTGGAGGCCCTGCTGTGCCCATTCTCCCCGCCCCCATACACACTTGCAAATAAATAAAAATATTTTTAAAAACCCAGTCAGCTTGCAAAATCAGTTGTTGGCTCTGACTTCAGGCTCCAGAGATGAGGTCTTACCCCAACGGTAGTTTTCCCAAGGACCCAAAAATTATACAGAAGTGGGTGAATTTCCTATTTATATCTCCAAAGGAGACTTCCAGCTTAACTGCTTGCTTAAATCCCAAGAGAAATATCTGATGGAAGGGTCGAATCAGTCATGAGCCTGGGTCATCTGAACAGGTCACAATATACCTCTCCTTAAACCAATCAAGCCTGAGATGTTTCTAAGCTCTTGGATTCAACGGGCTCCCGCGTGCTCTGTTTGGGAATATCTGTTGTGACACAGTTTATTTCTTATTGTGACAGTAAGAGTTTCATGTGATTGAAAGCCATCAAAAGATATGGCATGTGAATATCAAACACGACGACTTGGATTTATAATTCCAGACGATTTGGATGTCTGTTCTTTTTCTCCTCCATCTATATTGATGCTACACCCTCTCTCACCCCCCCCCTTTCTCTAGAACACTATGATATTTGTGTTTTTTCTGTTCAGGTCAAGATAGCGGAACATTTGGAATGTTAAAATCAAAAGAGCTTTCGAAATGTGTGGTGCATTTCTACTAAATAGGTTAGGTTGTGTGTGGGGCGGGGGGAGGCAGCAATTAAATATTTTATAAGGAAAAAATACAGTCTTCCATGAAGCTTACTCTGTTCTGTATTTAACTCTTTCGACTTCTCTCCAACTCCATTAATCTCCAAATAAGCTCAGCATCTTCTATATGTCGAAGGAAGTTTTATTTAGACTTATAAGGGCTGATCTCTTCCCATACTGTTTAAATTAATGTTCAAAAAAGAATTCAAACCACATTCTAACATTTGGACTATGTAAGAAGGAAACAGATTTTTTGGGGAAAAAAAAAAGATGTTGTTTTAGCTATGCAGAACACAGACACGTGCAGACTGCAGTTCTAAATGTGTGTTATCGGATAAGATCTGGACTTCTTGGAAAATGGAACCCCTGAGCTGTTTCCTCCCCTTCCTCACTCCCTCTCTCCCACTCGTCCCTTCCTCCTTCCCTTCCTTCCTTCCTTCTCACGTTTTACTCTCTTTTCATTTCATTTCATTTTATTTTGTGTCTACTTGTTTTTCATTCCTTTTTCATCTTCCTCTTCTTCCACCGCCTGAGCTTTACTTTGACATCAGCCTAAGGCTTGGAAACAGGTTTGGATTTCACCTAACTGGACCCAATTAGCTCCAGAAATGCAGGGTGTCTTTGAAAAGAAGAATCTAGAATCTCTTGAAACAGAACAGCCTCACACTTTGCATCAGCTATTAACATCTTGAGAATTTAGATTTGATTACTCTCTCCAAAGACTGCATTCCACCCAGGGGAATGCTTGGTGGGTCATGGGCATATATATCTATTTAGGTAATCATTTCACACCAGCACACAGTCCTGGGGGAAAACAAAGTTATTGGCTTTTGTGTTTTCAGTACAATATATGTTTACAGTTTTTCAAGTGCAAACTTCAGGTAAAAGATACATGAATCCAACCTCAGAAAGGGTTGTAAGGCCAAAATTGTGCATGCATATGTAATTGTGTGAGAGAGAGAGAGTGAGTTCTGTTTGATACTAATGAATTACATTTCAATTAACCAGCTTTTAGCAACAGTTACATTCTTTGGTGTGTTGGCTTCTATTTGTAGCACACGTATGGTAATACATTTTTCTCATAAGTGAAGTGTATTTTTTAATGAGAAAAAAAAGAAGAAAAGAAATTAGTGAGCCAAAAATGTCAAAGTCTACCTTTAAAAAAAGAAAGAAAGAAGGAAGAAAGAAAGAAAGAAGGAAGGAAGGAGAGAGAGAAAGAAAGAAGGAAAGAGAAAGAAAGAAAGAAAGAAAGAAAGAAAGAAAGAAAGAAAGAAAGAAAGAAAGAAAGAAAGAAAGAAAGAAAGAAAGAAAGAAGATATTGCCTTCTAGAAAATAGCCCGGATCTTTCTTCCATGTATGAAATCTTGCCTTTGAGAGGTGCTAACATGGAAGACGGGATGGATACGTCGACTTCTTCAGACCAGCAGATAATCAGAGAATCAGAAGGCACCTGCCGGTGACCTAGAGGAGGCAGGAGGATTGTTCTGATGTGCTTGTGTGAGAAGGAAGGATTCGGATGGCTGTCATGTCCTCCTGGGTACATTCCTTCTTCATGATCTTCAAATCAACAGAATTACATTCAAGACATTTCAGATTTGTGAAGATTCACAAATCACTCATGGATCCAAACAAGCTTACATAACCTATTCCATTGTTCTTCAAACTCTTTTTCCTCATGGTTGTTTGACATTTATTTATTTATTTTTATTATTATGATTGATTTGCAAAGAGAAAGGGAGAGAGAATGAACACCCCTGGGTCTCCAGGCACTACAAATGAACTCCAGACACATGCACCACCTTGTGTACCTGGTTTTATGTGGACACTGGGGATTGGAACCCAGGCCTTCAGACTTTGCAAGCAAGGGCTTTGAACCGCTGAACCTTCTCTCCAGCCCTGAGATTGTTTCTGGTATGTCAAACACATATAACAGCAATCTCAATAAACTCAGTCCGGCAGTTAAGAGTAGGCTAGGTTTGGCTGAGATAACAAAGTGTCCCATATGCCTATGGTTTGGTTACTTCCTTGAAGGTTCATTTCTTACTTGTGATGGATCCAAACAAGCTTACACAACCTATTCCATTGTTATTAAAACTCATTTTCCTCGTGGATGTTTGGCATTGATTCTTTTATTATCATCATCATTATTATTATTTATGTGCAGAGAGAGAGAGAGAGAGAGAGAGAGAGAATGGGCACCCCTGGGTCTCCTGACACTGCAAATGAACTCCAGGCACACGACTAACCAGTCCTGAGATATCATCAGCAATATTTGTCCTCATGGAACAAAGAAAGAGCCAATGGATTCAGGTAGACCAGTTGTCACACTACAAAGAAGTCAAATTTCTGAAAAGTTCCCCCCCCCAAAAAAAAAAATAAAAGAGCTGAATGCCCTGGGTCACAATTCCCATCAAGCTCACTATGGGGAAATCCTCCCAGGATGCCTCCACATGGCAGGCGAGGGGAGAGCAAGGAATGGGATTGATTGTAACATTGACTCCAAGAGCAAAGATCCGATATTAATGACTACCTATAACCACACCCAGGCCTCTTCAGAATATGTTCAAATGCATTCTGGATTGCTTATGTCTCTTTCCTGATACAAAAATCATTCTGGCTTGGCGTGGTGTTACATGCCTTTAATCCCAGCACTCGGGAGGCAGAGGCAGGAGGATCGCTGTGAGTTCAAGTCCACCCTGAGACTCCAGAGTGAATTTCAGGTCGGCCTGGGCTAGAGACAGACCTGACCTCAAAAAATAAACAATATATATATATATATACACACACACACATATATATACAGTTGTAATTGATAGAAAGACAAGGGAGAGGATAATGCAATGAATGTACTGAAATATTCCAAATCTATGTGAAAAACATCATTTTTTTTACATCTTGAAATTCATACCAACCCAGTCACATACACAAAGAAAAGACTGATAAACCGTATTTTTCGAATATTGAGATGCCTTATGAGCTGCCACAGTATGTAGGTGATCTGTGAACAATGAACATGTGTTCAGATCCCAAACCAAGACACACGCCTGAAATTCAACGTCATTCTCAATCCACCAGATTCATCCAGGAGTCGCCCAAGTGTTGGGGAGAAGTTATTGAACAGAAACTCGTTGAGAAATGAAAATCACAAAGAAGCCACATTTCAGCAAGGTGACAACTTCTTTCATAAATACCCTGAGAATTTCTGGTCTCTGGAAACAAGGGACATTGAACCATTAAAGAAAGACCTCTAAGGTGCCACCAGAGAGAACATCTCCAGCTATTCCTTCAGACCCCAAAAAGAGAGGTAAATCAAAGAATATGAGCAAAGCTTGCAGCTTCTAGATGCTGCTGGACTCTTCTTGGGGGGGAAAAATCTACTTTGATTTATTGCTGTGTGTTTCAGAAAGAAGGGTGCACATACAGCGGGGTATCTTCCAGCTTTGTTTTGGCTTGTAGGTGTAGGTAGGGAGGGGAAACAAAGTTGTGATAGAGGGTACATCAAAACAGGTCCCAGCCATCACCCATTTCACATCCTGCCTCACCTCTATCCCCCCACCCACCCACCCACCCAAAAGCCACCATAATTCGACATATGAGGCTCCCTTTGCCCCAGCCGCACCCCAGGGGGGCATTATCTCCTATCTGTGGTCTGATGTGCTCTAATCGAAGAGCTAAATGTGGTAACCCAAATTTCACAGCGATCTGCAAGCAGGCTGGAGATCACCCATCACGGTTTGTGTAGGGTGCCAGGTCTCACGGAGCCTGTAGCCTTGGAAGGCTGTGGGGTGCTTTGTATAACTTCATCCTACGCACCCCATAGCTTACCCATCCTTGCAGAGATCAGAGGAACCCTAAATAGCAAATATGGCATCCTAATTAGAACGCCACCTGCTTTGTGCAAGGGAACGTGGCCTTTTGCCACCAGCTTCTCTCTCTCTCTCTCTCTCTCTCTCTCTCTCTCTCTCTCTCTCTCTCTCTCTCTCTCACTCACTCTCACTCTCCTTCCCTCCATCTCTTTCAGGTGGAGAAGAAATCAAGTTTAAAGTCCATCTCTCTTGTCTGGCTGACTTTAAAAAAAATATATGACACATTGGTAAATTGTCTCCCCAGGCCAACAGTCACTGCATCCCCCCCCCACAGCAGTGACCTACATATAGATGTGACATATGTTACTTTGAACATTCTACATGTGCTCGCAGGTGCTTGGCAAGGAAGAGTGTCGCTTGACGAGCCTCTTTGTTCCACATTTACAAAATGTTTGGTGGCTTTTTGTCGTTGGAAAAAAAGATAGCCTCGATTTCTCTCTCTCTTCCTCTCCCTCTCTCTCTCCCTCTCTCTCTTCTCTCTCTCTTTCTCCTCTCCCTCCTTCTCTCTCCTCTCTCCCCCTCTCTCTTTTTCTCTCACTCCCTCTCTCCTCTCTTTCTCTTCTCTCCCCCTCTCTCTTCTTCTCTCTTTCCCTCTCTCTCTCTTCCTTTCTCTCTCTGGCATGCAATTGCCTACAAGTATGCAGGCTTTTACCTGAAAAGCTTCTCTTGCTGCTTTATGAACCCCCTAATTATTTGTAAAAAAATAATAATAATAAACTGGGCAGGTGTTTGCTCTTCCATATGATTAACTGACAATGATTTTACAATTGATGGCAGAAAGCTAGGAAGCCATGGGGTAGGGTTCACCCACCCTAGACGAGAGTTTACAGAAGAATTTGTTTACAACAAATGATAGGTTTTATTTATTTATTTTATTTATTTATTTAGTCATTCCAGATTTAGAGATTTCTTAATCCCTGTGTTGAACACTGCTATGTGTATCATTCTTATTTTGTAATTGTGGTCACTCTGATGCTGATAAAATGAATTTAGAAATGCCTTCCCTCTGCCCCCCATCTCCACCCCCCAAATGCAAAACATCAACCTCACTGGTCTGTGGAAGAAGTGTCTTTGTTACAATAAAAGCTGATGTGAACTTGAATGAGCTTTTTTAGGCTTTTCGATTTGACAGCAATAGGAAATGGTCTTTGAGGACCGTGGCTCCCAGAATATTAGCATGGTGAAGTTGGGCCTATTCTGTGCTAATATTTTTGAAGCTTCAAAAAAAAAATTCCCACATGTTATTTTCACACTGATGAGGAAAAACAAATATACAAAAAGAAGGTTTTGAATTTCAGAAATTGATAAATGAAACCAAGCTCTTCTCCTTGTATATATATATATATATATATATATATATATATATATATATAGTTTTGTTTTATTTATTTGCAAGCAGAGAGAGACAGAGAGAGAGAGAATGGGCACACCAGGGCCTCCAGCCACTGCAGATAAACTCCAGACACATGTGCCACCTTGTGCATCTGGCTTTTCGTGGATACTGGGGAATCGAACCCAGGTCATTAGGCTTTGCAGGCAAGTGCCTTAACCACTGAGCAATCACTCCAGCCCCTGGCTGCTTGTTTTTGATGGATATTCAAACTCCCCAGGTCTACCAGAAAGTGTCGTAGTGATATCCAGAAGACCCGAGGTACTTCAGATAGTCTAGTTTTAATTAAGAGTCCTGGGTACCAAGCATAATTTTAGATAAACAAGTTTACAAAATAGAAGTCAATCGCCTAAGAGACTTTACCATGATGAAAGGGTGGGATGAACTATGTCAGATAAGTTAGCTTTAAGGTTTGGCTGGAGTTCAGGCGGTATTTTGATGGTGATCTTTAGAACACATTCATTCACTCTTGATTTTACAGCCGGTCTTGTGAGCATGAATAATGTAGGTAGACAAATAGCTTGGAAAGTGGTTGCAGCCAGGAGG
>PVHP010033933.1:0-19359 GCA_004024765.1 Zapus hudsonius
TTATAGGTCCCTTGTTCATCTGTCATTGTCTGCTGGGTTCCCTATGGATCCTCCACGATATGACTGTGGTGGCTCCTCTCTTGCCAGGATCTGGGTCATCGGCCTACAGTGGATTGGTAGGGTTAGATGGGCCACAGCTCTCTCGTTGTATCCTGAAAAACACAAACACATTTGGTGGCCTTCTTGTTTTTGCATGTGATATTTTTATTTTTCACTATAAAATATACACAACTCTATTTTTAAAAGTTGAAATTTGGGGCTGGGAGATAACTCTGGCTTATAGGCACTTGCTTGCAAAGTCTGCCAGTCTGAGTTCAGTTCCCCAGTACTCATATAAAACCAGATGCAAAAAGTAGCTCATACATCTTGCATTCAATTGCAGTGGCAAGAGATCCTGGTGCAATCATATACACACACATATACAATGAAAATTAATTCATTTTTTAAAGTTGAAATTTATCAAAATGTATACACACAGACTGCAAGAAGACATTCATTGTCAAGAGAAATGTAAGAAAATATAGATACAGTATTGAATATAACTTCATGCAATTAACTATAGTGCTGCTGAAATAATTTCACAGCCAACTCTTATTGCTATTGTGGTGAGCTAAAGTGAATATCCTCATGTGACACTAATCTTGAGTAGAGAAGTAAATTTCTGTGCCAACAGAAAGTGATTTCTGTGGCTCTTGCATGGTTTCACCACATGCAATACATATAATAAACAAAATATATATCAATTGGCCATTTATGGTATCAGCAGGGCTGCTGGCCAATAACAGGATATTAGTAATTATGTTTGGGGGGAAAACAAAAATCATATGAAAATTTTCAACTGATGGGGTTCAGTGACCCTTTCTTCCAAATTGTCCAAGAGTCAACAGAACTTCAAAATTTATTTTTCCCAGTTTAGAAAATGTTATGTATAGAGACCAAGGATTCAATGACAGCAACTACACTCTTACCTACTTTCCCTCAATAACTTTACAGTGTGTTCTCTGCCTGTGAAAAAAAGATATCCTAAGTAAGTGATGAAAAATATAGATAGTCCAATGAAAAGCAATAGAATCCATAGGCCTTCATGGTGAACCAGGCAGGCCTCTGTGCATATAGGCTGTAGGATCTCCCAATGACTCCTTAAATGGCAGGGCTCATTGACAATGGATCTCTTTGCTTAATAGCTACTGTTTCATGGAGTGGAATGAGAAGTAGGAAAAATCCTGAAACAGATCAAGATGTTTCATTATTTACGTCCATGTATCCATAAGAGAAATAGGAAGGAAGCCTTCATTTAGATGGCTACTTTATTTTTATCATTTTTCTGAGAAGCACTGTGTGAAACTTGGGAAAAAATCTAACCATGGGCTGGAGAGATGGCTTAGCAGTTAAGGCACTTGCCTCCAGTGCCTAAGGCCCCCAGGTTCAATTCCCGAGGACCCACATAAGCCAGACCCACAAGGTGGTGGCCCTGGTGCTCTATCTCTCTCTCTCTCTCTGTCTCTCTCTCTCTCTCTCTGCTTGAAAATGAATAAATAAAAAATATTAAAAAAAGAAAAAATCTAACCATGAAGTAGCTTAGAAGCCCCTCCATCACAATAGCCACCCAAACTAGTGCTGCTGGGAACCCACTTGTCACTGTGGTTCTGGAACTCCATGTCTCCAGCTATAATCAGCCTTTTCCTCTGGCACTATCTGCTAATCAGCATATATTTACTCCATTCAGTAAGGAGGAAGGAGTATTGCTGCCAGCCTGGTCTATACAGCAAGTTCCTGGCCAGCCAAAGTTACACAGTGAGACCTTGTCTCAAAAACACAAATGAACAAACAGAAGAATAGGGCAATGAAACAAGAGAAAAAGTTAGTGTGGAGAAAAACAGGATGGATAAAATGAAAGGTGTTCTGAGGAGCAGACTTGAACTATGCACTCTGTGTCAGAAGTAAAAAAGTTATTTTAAAGAATTTGGATTTCATTCTAGCATAATTGGAAATTTTAAAAGAGTTTTAATCTAGGAAGTTACAGGAGCCAATTAAATTCTTAAAAGATGGTATGGAGAAAGGAAGTAGGGAAAAGGAAGTTGGGCTGATTAGGGGACTTTTTCATGTACTAGTAAAAACATGGAAATGCAGACAACTAGACAAATGGGAGATACCTCATGGAGATAGATAAATTTAAATCTTTTGGAGAATTTGAAGACCTCAGTGAGAAATTCAGAGAATGCAGAGAACTTAACACTACACAAGATTTTTACTGTGTCCCGGAGACTTAAGGAGCATTGTGGAAGAGTGGCGTGGAAATTTTAAGAGCCATAGGGTGGAAAGAAGTATCCTGAGGCATTGTCCCTCCCACAGAGACTGAGGAGTGCTTTCATAACTACACAGTGAATATTGATAACCCCAATGAGGAGGGCCCTCAGGGGAGTGGGAAGCGGAGGACGGAGAATACAAGAGTATAACCCAATGGGAATATGACCAACATACAATATGTTCATATAGTAGAGTTCATAATTGATAGAAAAAGATATCAAGCTCTTTCCTTAATATTTCATATCAAATCAATCCATCAACAGATCCAATGGTCTTTCCCTTCAACACAGGCTCCAAATCATACAACTTCTTCTTTATCTGCTCTCCAGCTTCTGCGCTTACCCAACCCATCATTATGTCACCTGACAACTGCAATTGCTCCTACCTGCTCTCTCTACTTTCACCCCATCAAAGCTTTTACGTAAGTTGTCACATTCTAGTATTGCATTCTCTCCTTCAGTTTCTAAGTCATTTCTGCCAGTCCCCTTCTTACTTGTTCTTTTTCATTTGCTGCATTTCTGCTGTTTGAGACTCACCAAGATCTCTCTGCCCTTGGAACTTTGTGTTTGGCATTTCTTGATTCACTTTTCCCTACTTGTGTGCATAGCTTCTTTCATACTTCTTTAATTTTCCACCAGATGGTTATCTTTCTGACAATTCTAACTCTTTAAAAAGCCCTTGCATTATTACCCTACTTTTACATTTATTATACTTATTATCACCTTATACTATATTATTTGTTTATCTTCATTTTATTTATCTCTTTTCCATTATAAGGTTCATTCCATTAAAGCATGGTACTGTTATTTTCTCTTTCTAAACTTCTGTTTTCTAAACATCTAGAAGTATGTTACCAGCTTTGGAAGACCTGAGAATGTTTTCTATTATTACAATATTGACAAAACAAGACTTTTACAGGAGGAAAGAAAGAATAAGGGAAGAAATTAAGATCAACTCAAGTTTCTGATTTATCTAATTGGGTACATAGAAATATGATCTATTCACGGACATGGAAGCACTTTCAGAATCTCAATTTGGAGGGATGCCAGGAGATCAATTTTAATTAGGTTAAATTTGAGATCACTTTGAGGCATCCAAGAGGAGCAATCAGGTTGGGATATGCATGGAACAACCATCTGATTTATCATCCTAACTGAAAGTAAACCAAAGGACCAAATATAGAAGTTTGTTTGTAGCTTGAAATATTGTTTTTGAACCTAATTTCTTTTATTACATTGATGTTTTACAAATTATTTACAAAATATACTATAAAACACAAAACTTGTTCCCAAATTAATATACATCTATGTATATTAGAGCAAGTTTTTAAAAACCTTTTTATTTTCTTAAAATTCAAGTGGTTAATTTTAGCATGCATCTGATTGCTTTAAGCAATTCTTAGCTACATCCATATTTAACACTATATCATAGGTATATTTACGAAAAAAATTCTAATACGGTCTCATTATTTTAGTGTGTATGTATGTGCTTCTGTAGAATGTGGTGTGTGTGTGTGTGTGTGTGTGTGTGTGTGTGTGTGTGCAGGTGTGCACATATGGACATGCATGTAGAGGCCAGATGAGAATGTCAACTGCCCTCAGTCTCATAACTGCATATTTCCTCTGAACTTATTTAAATTTTTTTCTTTATTATCCATATTTAGATATACTGAATGAGCAAATAATGTGTTGGTTCCCAGTTCCCCAATTTCCCTCTTCCCTGTCCCCAATCAGCTGGGTATCCTTCTCCGTGGGCAGTCTGGATCAGTCCATGGGGCAGGGGGTTATGGATAGCCTAGGAGTCAACCCAGGTCCACTCCCCTTTGTATGTTGTTACTGAGGGGGCCATGTCTCTGGATATTCTCCTCCATGGATCTTATAATCTTTCTGCCCCCTCTTCCGCTCAATTCCCTGAGTCATGGTGGGTGAGTATTAAGGCTGCTTTATTGCTGAGGTCTTAGGGGCCTTTGTACTTCTGCTTGAGGTTGTGTTGAAAGTCTGTCTGTCTGGTTCATCCTGGGTTGACTGATTGTCTGTGGTTATAGGTCTTTTGCTTATCCCACCTCTTTCTGCAGGGTTCCATGTAGATCCTCCACAGTAGGCCTCGGGTGGTTCATCTCTTGCCAGGGTGTCAGTTATCCATCTGTGGCTCATTGGTAGGGAAGGAAAGGTCACAACTCTCTTGCTGCCTTCTGAAAAATACAAACAGAATTTCCATCGGGGAGAGAGATCAGCTGAATATGCAGCAGTTTTGGCCCAAAGATTTCATTTGTTTCTGTGCCATCTCCATCTGCTCACACCAGTCTGTTTTAATGCAAAGCAACCCTGACAAGTTCTCAGGACACAGGCAGGCAGAACAAAGCAAGCCTCCTACTGCCTCCAGACAAGTCCTGACAAGGTTCTTTCTCACCCTTGTAAGCCAAACCTCTCAGTCCACAGCTCTTATTGCATTCAGGTCTTTCAAGCTGTACTTACAGCGCTGCAAGGCATCTCTTAGGCTTAGGTTTCACATCCATCCACATTCCTCCTCCTGCATATCAGTTGCAAAGGACCCATAGCCACAGAATCAGGGTTCTAGCAGCTATGACAGATCTCTCTGAAAAAAAACTGTTGTAGTCAGCTTTCTTGATATTTCATGGAAATAACCCAACCAAAAGCAGGTTGTGGAGTTATTTTTGGCTTACAGACTCAAGGGGAAGCTCCATCATGGCAGGGAAAACAGTGGCATGAGCAGAGGGGTGGATATCACCTCCACCACATCACTGCAAACAGAGGCAGGAAGGTGTGCCAAACACTGGCAAGGGGAAGCTGGCTATAAAACCTATAAACCTGCCCCCAACAACCCACCTCCAACAATGTTGCAAATTTGCCATCAGCTGGGGATCAAGCATTCATAACACATATGTTTGTGGGGGACACCTGGATCAAAGCTTCACAAGGCATAAGTGCTACACTGGGCTATTAACATGGGTACTGAGGAATTAAATTCAGGCAGTTCAGGCCCTCGTGCATGTGCAGCAAATGTTCTTAACAACTGAGCAATTTCCCCAGCCCCTTTTTTGGTTTTCAGTGTTATTACTTTTTCTTCATACAGATGCATTTATAATTTGTAAGTTTAATGTCGTTGAAACATTTAATTGAATGTTCTTTGATGGTAATGATATTCTTAAATATAAAATAATTCTCTTCACAGGCACTATGTTTCCTGGTACAATAAGAACAAAGTATAAGTATTTTAATGTTGAAACATAAATATTTCAACTTAATTATTTTCCTAGTTTTTATTTTATTTTCTCTCTTCAGAAAATTATTTTATTTTATAAACAAGTTTATCAAATAATGTGTCTTTTGATTGTTTACCAAATGTTGACGCTGTAAAACTATAGGTGCTCTCAATTTCAGTCCACTTTAGTACAGCATAAATATACAATAAAAATCAGAATTCTATTAAACAATTTTTCTCATAAATTTAAGTATCACAAAGTATTATCATTGAATATAAAAATTAAATAATTTAATATAATTGAACTCGCCTCATTTAATTTCTACAGTCTCTCCCTTGCTTTAGTAAAGACAAATCCTATGTATTCTTATTTTAAAGCTTTATTTTCAAAAATTATAATTAAATAAGAATTTAAAAGCTGAGGTACTTTGGCGATTCACTTACTAAATATTTAATTATAGATTTCCAATCAATTTTTGAATAAAATAGAACCAAGCCTGAGAAATCTCATTTATAATAATAAAATATGTACAATCAACATTTACAGAGCAGATTGTTAAAGGCATAAGGTTTTGGTAATCATACTGATGGCAAATAGTAAAGAGGAAAAGCATGTCCACCTTTGTGAGACTTGAAGTTTGGTGTATATATGGAGTTTAATGTTAACTTCATGCAAACATTGTATGGCTCAGTTTGGTTGTGTGTATTTTAGCAACCGTTTCTATTTGAAGATAGAACATAGAAGGTTATTCAGAATAAATTATGAGCTATGTGGACACCTCAAACGAATTTAAAACAAATTTCTGCTTCACAGGTTTGTTGGTTTAACATGCACAATGCTTTCAACCAAAAGTTTATTCATATTATTCTAACAAAATAATTTATCTTTAATGATTTTTGTGCAGAAATAGTTGTATCATGACCCCAGGAAAGTATTTCACCTTCCATAAAAAGAACTTAAAAACTTTATTTTGGACCTATGAGTTAGGTGACAATAATTGAATTACATTGGAATTTAGTTAAAATAGCTTCTATTCAAAACATGATTAATACTGACATAAAATTGATGTTTTTATTTAATTCTGCTAATTAACAAATGAAATTATCAGCTACTATTTTATACTTAAAACTCTAGGGATTAGAAATTATTAAAACTATTTTAGAGTTTTATAGAAGTCTTGTATTCTAAATAGGAAGCCATACTACACAACACTTCTGAAGCACATCTTTTCACTAGAGTACTTAATTATTCTGAAGTTATTCCATTCATTTTACTTTTTTGCTTTTATATCTGTGAATTGTAGTATTTGGGATTTTTAAAGTAAACTTAACGGTTACAGAAGATGCAGATGTTTTTTACAGATTTTTGACATCTGGTTTTTATGTGGTCATGTAACTGTACGTCACCTACAGTGTATCATACTTATAGACAAGTTACATATTCATAATTACATTTCATAAGAAATGGTAATGTGTTAAGTTAGCTTTCCTTAAATGTATATTCTCATGCTTTTGCTCATTGTTAGAGAAAAGGTAATAAATATTTTTGAAGTGTAATAAAACCAAAAATCACAATTTTAGACTTACACTGTTTCATAAGTATGCCAAGAGCATTCTATCTGTTATCTATGTGGAAGACTGCTCACATCCACCTTACCCTTAACTTTATGCACTTACTAGAGAATCCCACCAAGTGCAGAATTGTAAAGTTTGAAGTGTTGCACAACTGGCTGGCACAACTGGGATAATGCTAGCAAGGTTCTATGTACGCCTGTGCATATTTCCTCTACTAGTATTTGGACCTGAAGGAGTTAACTTCCCTCTTATATCTGGATATAACTTATCAGAGAGAGCAACCTATGTGAAGGACCAGAGGGAGAAATAAGAGTTTTCATTTGGTTTTGTTTCCTTTCATCACTTTTTCTTTGGCCCTCTACCCTGAATCATGCTGCCCATTTCAGGACCTAGTGACCTAGGGACAAATTTCCATCACACAGAGCATGATGAAAGACACAGCTCCTATATGTAAGAGCTTGGAATCAAAGCCACCTCTAAGATCCTTGTCCAGGGGCATATCTTTGCTGTCTCTCAGAGCCTGGATTAGAGGAAATGGTTCAGCGCCTCTTCTTAAGTGGGGGTGCTTGATATACTGGAATTGTGCCAGCAACCAGCCACAGGTGGGGACATTGCTTCTATGTGGGAGCAGGGGGAGTAATAAGTCTCCGCTACTCTTTGGCTCTGAACCAAATACCATAATTGGCTTAGATCTTAATTTTTTAATGGCTCAGAATTAATAAGAGCAGCTGCTCCCACAGTGTGTGGGTGTCCTTCTCCAGAAGGTACTAACAAAAACTCCCTCCATATAAAATAAACTGAAAAATAAACAATATAGTGTATAGGACAAAAAGGTTAATTCGAGAAACGAGCAGTATCTTTTAGCTATCAAAACTCCAACGAGCAATATGTGCTGTCTCTCTCCTTTCATCTCTCATGCCCATTGGCCCTTAATAAAGTGGTAATCTGATTAGACACTGGGACATAAAAAAATGTATTGCCCATATCTGAATACTCCCAGTCTGATTTTCTCTCCCTTTCTGTGACTCACTAAGAGATTAGCTGTGACAAAGTGTGGACAGAGATAAGAATAGATGTGCTGGTGACAGGTGCATCATTGTAAAGATTTGGGAGTAGGTAGGATTGGAGTTAGGAGTGGATCCTGTTTGTCTGTGGATATTCATAGCATAAATATCCATGCCTGACACTTAGCTGTGCCCAACATCATGAGGACAAGAGGCCAACAAGCTCAAGCCAGATTATGGTTTGGATCATTCTAGCCAAACATGGGCTAAATGGTCGGGTGTTGACATAGAGAGTTTGCTACCCTTGCAGAGGGAAAAGGAATGGAATCTTATTTCAATTTCAAATATACCTGGGGAGGTTGAGTCCAAATTGTTCTCTGTTCATAAGTGAACTATGAGAACTTGGAGACTGTAATCACAATTGTTACATGAACTTCAGGTAGCACAGGCCTAGTGTGGTGAGACAGACATTGTGTACAATAAACAGGACACTACTGGCATACAGAGGTAAGTCACTATATTTATGTATATATACACATATATATGTTATACATGTTACATATACATATATACGTTATATATATTAACATATGTTACTTGCATTGAGAGTATCTGAGTGACTTTGTTTTGAATACCTGTCAGAACTTAGAACCTGGAAAGACTGATTTCAAATTAATTTGAAGAGAAAAATTTTATCTGTGCTCAAGAAAGACCCATGAGTTAGAACTAACCTATTCACATCCATTTTTTTTTCTGCCTGATTATGGAGGAAATTAGGGCTCCTGTATTTCAGGGATTCTAAGGGGAGAGAGAGAATATAGCTTTAAAGAGCCTAGTATACTACATTAGGTCCCGGGTATCTCTTTTTCTTTGTGTTCTAGTAACATCCAAAATGATGCCTTAAGAATTTAGGTAGTTAGTTTGGAGAGAAAGTAGTGGGGATAGTAAATAGGAGGAAGTGTTTACTCCCATCCATCTCCTTAATTCACTAATAAGTCATAAATTCATTTATTCACTCAGTAAGCATGCATTAATCGCTTGTTCGGGGATTAAAAACATTATCCTAATTTCTGTAAATTCTGAGATGACTCAGAAAAACAGCAGTGCCTACAACTAGTATTTATAGCAATTATTTCATCCTGGCATTTTTGATAAGGAGTCAAGAACAAAATATTACTTGGTCTGGACTTTGCTTCTATACAACAGGTAAACACTATGTAGAAAAGTAAGGGAAAAGTAATTGTATGTATGAAAAATGCATTATATAGGCAAGAAGCTCTTTGAGAATATATATTCATGGCATGGCACTAAGTTTTACATGGAAAGGACATAACAAAACACACACACATATGGCTAAAATTATTGGTTCATGAATATATTCATTTATTCAATTCATTGGCACCTTTTAACACTTTATGCCAGGCGCTAGGTAGATCCTGGAGTAGCAGTGATAAAGATTGTATGGTTCTTGCCCTCAAACAGAACTTAATAGTGAAGAAATGCTGACACAATGAGATCATGTCTATAATAGAGGCCAAAGGAGTATGATTACAAATGTGTAACATGAGCATTGTGTACACCCCCTCTGCACACAGGTGTCCTCTTCTATTATCAGGATGGACACAGGTGATATCTTGTTCTCAGTCCTGAGAGCACGTATATCAGAGTCAGGGTGATGGTGCATTACCTTCCTGTGGTCTTCTGGGAAATCAGTATAGCCTGCTTCTCCTAAGGACTCTAGATCCTACCATCACTTTTCTCTATTGTTGGACTAAAAGGATTAAGTTCAGAGTACTGTGAAGATTAAAGGAATTAATACATTACAAAATACTTACATTGGCCTAAAACATAATGATATATACACATATAGGAAATAGTACTATAATAAATATCATCATTATTCTGATATTATTACTGTGTATAACCTTAAGTTGTGCTAAGCAGAATAAGACTGACTTACGTAATAAAATACCATTAACAGGAACTTTCTTCACTGAAGTGCTTAAAGCTTCCTTTGCTTTACTCCTATAAGGCAAGACTCTCTGCTTTCTCTAACTGCTGAAAAATCTCATTTCATGCTAAACAAAAATCAGCCTTCCTGTGATGCCTACCACTGATATTCCAGGATGCATCTTCTTTCATTTTTCATGTTTTGTTTTGTTTTGTCTTGAAGTAAACAAGTATTGCTGAAGACCCTTCAGTGTCATCCCTAGTGGGGAACAGAAGAAAGAGGAGACATAGTTCCCATCTGTAAGAAACTTAGTTTCTCTTTGAAGAAAAAGCCATTTATTTTTGCTGGTCATTGTTAGGAGATAAACCTGAATATAAAGCTCATCAAAACAGACAAATAAGATCAGGGAAGGCTTTGAAGCAGAAGCATGCTAAAAAGATAGGCATTAATACATTCTATTGTCCATTGATTTATTATGTCATTTTTAAAATAGTTAAAACTTTGTTAGGAATCAACTATATGTCACATTATGAGCAGGAGGTCATCCAGTAGACAATAATGAAGAAAATCTTGAGTGTAAAGACAACACACAGTTTACTGAGGAATTGGGACTAGTTTGGTAGGAATAACGTATGGTGTTTGAGAAAGAGGAAAGGGATGATGAAGCCTGAATCATAGGGAGAACAGAGAGAACCTTGTGGTCCAGAGTAAAATGTGAGGAAGTGTTTGAAGGGCTTTATATAAGAGAGTACTGGTCAGAGAACTGTGAAACCAGATTTTCCTGATATAGAAGGTAAGTCTGTGAGCTGAGGGCAGAAGGCAAAGGATAATGATGAGATATCATAGGGGCTCTGAGCATAGACTAGGGAGCCAACTCGCCTAATTCAGGCTCTCCTTGATCTCATCAGCTTTGGTTTTTCTTGTCTGTGTAAGGGGATATTAATAATTTCTACTGCATAAGGTTTTGGTGAAAGTTAAGCAAAATGTATACAAAGTATGGAACAAAATAACCAAGATAAAATGAGAACATAATAAGAAAAATAAGATAAAGACAATAGTCATTACAAAGTGAAAGATACTTCTCCCTTATCTTGGCCCCCTTTGGCTTTATTTCTTGCAGTATGTGACCAATGAATCTGGCCAGCTGAGCCCTTCTCATATATGTTTCTGTTTGTTTCCTTGATGATATCTGGAAACTCCAAGCCCTTAACAGCATCTCAGCTTCCCTAAATGACTCCCTAGGGCCTATCACCTCCACTCTGTCTGCTAATCAGGTTAGGCATTTCATGTCATCTAGGAGAGCAATTGTAGGCAAATGAATTACCTAAAGGTCCTTATGACTATGGAAATGGCCTGCATAGGAAGACATGCTCTGTGAGGGTTCCGTGAGACTCACACTGAGACTAAATCATGGACTTCAGTGACTATCACATACCACTTGCTGGAGACATCATGGCTACTTTCAATAGCTCTCTTTCTACATATTAATCTGAGTCCTTAAGAAAAGTTTAGTCTCCAACTCCCCATTCTGTAGTTTCAATCACACTATAATTGTGGAACACCACCAACTCAATATATACTCTCACCCTTGTGCTGGTTTGTTGGTGCCTGTCTAGTCTTGGCTTTCCACTGAAGCCTTCCCTCTCTCACTCTTTCCATTTCTCATGTGTTCCTTTGGAAATTGGCCTCATGGTTAATAATCTCAGTTCACCACTTTCTTTACCTCTTGTCTTTATCAAACTATGCTTAGTACATAGTTCTTATATATTTAATGACTTAAATGACCAACTGAAGCCTGACTCTTTTGGAGGACAATAATTTCCCTGCTGCCTTCTCAAGAACTACTCATTCTCCTATACTCCACACAGAAGCACCAGCAGGAGAGACTTTCCTCCTAGATCCCCACATACCTTCCAAGCTTCTCTAACTCATCACTATGTCAGAATTTTAACATGGGAATACTTAGGGTTGGATTATGGTTAGGTGTATCTAGCAGTTACCTTCCCATTGCTGAGACAAAACACCTTACCAAATGCATCTTGTGGAAAGAAAGAGTTTATTTCAGCTCACAGTTTTGAAAAGTTTCATCATGGCAGGGAAAACAAGCAGAACAGGTAGCCAAGGTGTCACATCTTGTCACAGAAATAAAAAGGAAATAGTAAGAGTGAGCTAGTCACAGCACTGAAAAGAAGGATGGACTATAAAGTTCCAAACCCCCATCTTTCAGTGACAAACCTACTTTAGCAAGGCTCAACCTCCCAAAGACTCAACCCACTGAAGATTAAGTAGGAAGCTTAATTATAAGTACTTAAGGCTGTGGGGGACATTTTATATTCAAACCACCACAGTGTACCAAAAGGATTTGTTTTAGCATTATATTTGCATTAGCATTATAAGAAGATTGTTGATTACATGTTTATTCTCAGTGACTTTGAGAGGAGGAGGGAAATAGATTCTATTGGTGGGCCTAGGCACAGCTTAGATAGCCTCTGACACTACTACTGAATTTTATATGAAAAGCCATATTCCTATAACTTGTGGTAGGTATCTACCATCTGTCCTCCTCCTCAGCACTTTCAGGTTCTTAGCCACATTATATTCCACAGCTTGCCACTTATGCCACCTTTTAAATTTTTTTTTATTGAAAGCTTCCATAAGTATAGACAATAAATCATTATGGTTCCTTCCCCACCCTCTCCCATATCTCTTCCCCCTCTCAAGTTGTCTCTGTTTTGTTTCAGTGTCATCATCTTTTCTTCCCATTATGTGTAGGTATTATCAGGCACTGTGAAGTCATGAATATCAACCGTTTTGTATCTGGAAGATACCGTTTTGTATCTGAAAGTTGGCGTTGTAAGCAGTTCTACCCTTCCTTTGGCTCTTACAATCTTTCCACCACCTCTTCCACAATAGACCCTGAGCCTCGGGAAGTGTGATAGAGATTCCCAGTGCTGAACACTACAGTCATTTTTTTCTCAGCACTATGGTGTCTTTTGAGTTACACCAGTGGCCACCACCATCTGAAAAAGAAAAGCTTTTCTAGCCAAAAGTGAGAGCAGAATTATTGTATAGTTAGGATCACTTAAAGAATGTGCTTATAAGGCAGTTTGGTAGGCATAATATATGTATTTAGCCAGACAACAACAGGCATTTTTCCCCTAGGACTCATGTCCTTCCCCTACCATAGGCTTTTAACTAGGTCTTCAGTACCAGGCATGTATTTCCTCCTGAGGAGTGAGCCTCCAGTTCAATTAGAGAGCAGTTGGTTTCCCCCACAATAGGTGTGCCACTATTGCCCCAGTTGGCACATTTGGCCTGCTGTCCAGTCTTAAGGTTTGCAAGGGCCACTGCTATTCACCACTGTTGATGACTTCTCTCTCCCATAGGGCTGCATGCAGCCATAGCTTTTACCAGCTTCCTGTCAGCTGGTTAAGAGAGGAGGTTTCTAGCTCAGCTCCAGCTTGATTTCTCAGTGTCCTGCAAACCAAGAATGTGGAGTCTTCAGCAATAGGCTCTTACCATCTCATTCTAGTGGGCAACTAAGAGCCTTGGCAATGAATGGCCTGTAATGTTTTGGGGGCCTCAGGAAACTCCCTGGCCAACAACTTACTGGAAGGTATCCCATCTCTGGCACTGAAATTTTTCTAGTAACAATCTATGGCTTCTGGGTGTGCCATTATCTAAAGAAATAGTTTTCCATATGGCTTATTCTAAACCTTTTAAATTTTGACTAACCCACTTTCCACCTCTCCTTTACTTAATCCCTTCCCCTGACTCCCCCTATGCCACTATACCCCTAGTAATCTGTTCATTTACATATATATATATACAATAGCCTTTCATTAAGTCTCCCCTCTCCTACCTCCGTTATAGTCCCTGTCTAGCTCACTGGCCTCTACTACTGATTTTCATTCCAAATCATATATAAGTCTAAACATTTGTAGCTAGGATCCACATATGAGAAAGAACATGTGGCATCTGACTTTCTGGGTCTGAGTTGCCTCACTTAGTATAATCCTTTCCAGATCCATCCATTTTCCTACAAATCTCATAATGTCATTTTTCTTTACCACTGTATAAATGAACCACATCCTCATTATCCATTCACCAGTTAAGAGACATTTAGCCTGGTTCCATTTCCTAGCTATTGTAAACAGCCGCAATAAACATGAATGAGCAAGTATCTCAAAGGTAGTTACTAGAGACATTAGGATATATTTAATAAATATTAATTAATCTAATATATTTACATGTATGGATAGGTATCAGCACTATATAATCACTATTATCCCACAAAATCTCACAGCATCACCTCTCATGCCAGCTAGTTAAGGGGCATCAGAAGAACACAAAAAATAGAAATAAGACTCTGAAAAACAAAGAAACCACTAGCATGCTATAATGCTTTTGAGTCCATCACTGAAGAATTTTCTCTAGGCTGATCAACATGGAGCCAGCACTATTCTTGATTTTCTTGACCTCATTTTGCATAGTTTCTTCCTCATGTATTGGTCACGGCCCCTTGGCTTCTCCACTGAAGGTGAAAGCCCTGCATGTGAGCCTTATATCCATCCCTTCACCCACTGTTAGCTCTCCCCAGACACATCTTCACTCTTAGAGATCTTCTGAAACAATCTAGTCAACAAGAAAACAAGTTATTATCAAATGATAAGTTGAACTGTTAATGTAGGATTATGGATAAAGCAGTTTGGGAAGGGTTTTGTAGGATTAAGAAGATTTGAAGAAAAATAAATGAAAAGTATTCTCTGCAGAAAAGCAGTATGAAAAGTTGAAATATCATAAACCATGAGAGGATGCAGTTGTTAACTATAAAGAAGTTATGGGAGCTATGATGAGAACATACATTTTTCTCATGTATGTGTCTTGGTGATCCTTACTGGAGAATGAACATGATGACTTAACAAAACTACTCACACCACATATTTTTATGTGGTATTTCCCAAAGTGCTCCTAAGGAAAATTAGTCTCCTAGATGTGCTGTAGAGTAACGTTAAATGTTATTTTCTGCCTTTCAAAAATTCACAGTGCATGTTATTTTATCGTAAAAGCTCTTACTTAGCCTTGTAATGAAAAGGAAAGGGGAAATCCTTGCTTCCCTAGAAAAGTAGGACTCTACTTATTGATGTCTCCCTAACATCACATTCTTTACTTTTTTATTAAGCAAATCTTAGGGTCTGTAAACTATATTGCCTATCCATTTTAGTAGTGTATTGACTGCTTCCCTATTCAAATATGGACTCTATGAAAACCAATACCTTTCTCATCATATTTACCATTGAAATCCAGACTAGCAGAATGCCCAGTCATATTATAAAGTGCTCAAGTAAAGATAAACAAAAGTGTGAAACTGCCTCGTCATCGTGAACCTTGCATTTTCCAAACACTTGAGAAAGGGTAGAGCCAGAGTTTAAAAAATTATTTTATTTTTTTATCTTTCAGGCAAAGGCTACCGCCAAAAAATGTTTACTACTACCGTTGCCCAGATCATAGGAAGAATTATGTGATGTCTTTTGCTTTCTGCTTTGACCGAGAAGAAGATATTTACCAGTTTGCTTACTGCTACCCATATACATACACTCGCTTCCAGCATTACCTTGACAGCCTACAAAAGAGAAACATGGATTACTTCTTCCGGGAGCAACTGGGCCAGAGTGTGGTAAGGCCAGCATTGGGTTTGGGATTCTCATTTAGAATCAGGCAACCCTGGGGTGAAGACTTGGCAATTAGTTTTGGTAGAATATAAGCAATACATACTAGTTCTCTGTAGATTATATGCTATAGAACTTTTAAGAATTTGATAATATTAAATAACAGGATAATTTAAATAATTATTCTATGCCTAATAATAATTCTGTTATGATTTTTTAAAATAATGTTTTTAAAGTGTGAGTCATTGCTCTAAGGGCTACAGGAAGATTAAGACACAAGACAGGTGGTGGTTGTTCTGCATCAACTGGGCAAGCCATCTTACAAACCACAGAAGGTCTGCTGAATCCCAAAATCGCAGAGATCAAAGGAGGCTTATATGAGATGTTACAAAGGGCATGTGAGCATTTTTGACTGCCAACCTTTGTAATGGAGAACGATGTTGTTTCTTAGTGATTCCAACTTGCCTTCAGTACAGATTAGCAAGTACATGCTCTGTACTCTGCTTCTGCCTTCTTGCTCTCCACGGTTCCCAAACCATCTTCCCTTTTCCAAGTTTAGTTTCCTGGGTCAGATTTCAGTTTTCTTTTTTTCAAATCTTAAATGAATTCACTTTATTTGCTTTATACACATTAAGGGAGTTTGAGTAGATGTATCAAAAGCACACTGATTAATTTTATTTTGTGTGATAACTTAATATAAAAAAATCACACCGATTTCAGTTTTCTATTCCATGTTAGTTTCTAACTATGTGACAAATTATTCCAAATTATATGGCGTAAGATAACAATAATGTATTATATTGTAACTCTTATAGTTAAAAGTCAAAACATAAGTTTCTTTTGGGCCAGGAGCGGTTTATCACCTGCCAGGATGTCAGCCATAATCCCATGTCTTGTTGGTGGAATTGGGTTGTCTCTTGCCACCTTCTGAAAATACAAACAGTCTCTCCATGGGAGAGTGAGATCAGTGTAGGTTAAATGAGAGAAACATTGCTAATTTGGCAAGATTTTAATCAGTGACACCTCTCTGTACTCTGTATCTCTCTGGTAGTAGGAATTTCCCCTTGGAGCCCGGGTTCTTGGTTACCATAGGATTTTGCCATGGATCCCAGTTCCAACTAAGGGTTCCTTGTTACTGAGAGGATCTCTAAGCCAATCAGTAAGCCATTGATTACCCACCTACGTTTAGTGCCACTATTGCGCAGATGAGCACTTCTTGACTTGCTGGTCTCTTCATTGCATTGTGCAGCATTCTCATGAGAAAGTGTCAAGATAAACAAGAGTCCTATCACCACAGCAAGTCAGATAACCCATGAAAGGATAATGGAGATGCCCAACACAATCCAAAGCAGAAGTCCAGAGCCACTTAAGATCTCAACAATAATGGCAACTTAAAACTCACCCACCATGACTCAAGGAACTGAGCAGAAGAGGGGGTGGAAAGAGTGTAAGAGCCATGGTGGGGGAGAATATCCAGAGACATTGTGCCCTTCAGCAACAACATACAAAGGGGGGGGCTGGCTATCTCTTGTGCAATTCATAGCCCCTACCCCTTGAACTGATCCAGTATACCCACTGAGGAGGGCTCCAGTAGTTTGGGGACAGAGAGGAGGGAAATGGGGGTACCATCACAAGATTTGCTCATGCAATGTATCTAATTATTGACAAGATATTTAAAAAAAAACTGTTAGGGTAGTAAAAATGATAGGATGTCCAAAGAATTATTGCTATGAGATAATTAAGTTTAACTTAAAGGATACATATGTTATCTAGAGATATCCACATTTGTGTACATGTTTACACATAACATATGCAGTCTTATCCAGGTTTAATAAAGTAAATTATGAAAGGACAAAACCTAAGTCTCCCTCGGCTAAGTAGACAATGGTAGAAGATCAAGTTTTCTTTTGAGACTCAGGAAGATACTTTGTTTACCTGTCCTTTCCACCTTCTAGAAGATGTTACATTCCTTGGTTTGCCGTTCCCTTCCATCCTGATGCCATCAATGGCTGGTTGTCTCTCTCATGCTGCATCACGTTGATACTAGCTCTTCCTGCAGCCTTCTTTCACTTTTAAGAAGCCTTATGACTGTGTTGGGCTCACTAAGGTAATCCAGGATAATCTTGCCATCTAAAGATCTTTAACTTAATTCTATTTGCATGTCATCTTTTTCCATGTATAGGAATAGCTACAGCTTCTGGAAATTGGGACCTGTGTGTAGGGAAAGAGTAGGAAATAGAGAGGCTGCATTATTTTGCCTGTCACATCTATCTTCTGTTTTTTCCCCTTTATTTCTCCTTTTCAACCCAGAATTTGAAGATGATCTCTCCATTAAATTCATAGCTTTAGCTCTTTGTTTGATATTTTTATTGATAATAACAAAAAAGCATGTTCTTTTTAGTTTTTAAAGGTTACAAGTAAATATACTAGTAAAACTGATATTAGGGTCTCTGCTAGGAGAAATGGACTTTCTCTAGTGACTATAGGTTTTGTATAAAGTAAGTTCATTTTTTAAGTAAATCACAGATAATCTCAAAAAGAAAGAAATACGGAAGGCATATACAGGAACTCAGGTTCTTGAGAGAGAAATTTGATCATGTAGAAATTCTGAGATTATCTGTGTTTCTATCTACGAACTATTGCATTTTGCTAGATATCATCCCTCTACTCTAATCTTATTCCCAACAGTGTGTATGGTGGGTGCCATTTGGGAATGTGGTACATAACCCTACCTGCTAGCAGGAAGCAGATGGTAGGCTCAAATTAGGATAATTCAAGGAAGATTTAGTTTATAAGGAGTAGACAGTGTATAAGAAAATCACAAGATGCAATGGAATTTCCTAGGGCCAATAATAGTTCAAAGGGCATGAAGGGAGGATATGACTAAGAGAACTTAATCATACAGCCATTTATTCAGCCACTTTAAGAAGAAGAGTGGCCTTTAATTACAAAATACAGTTAACCTGAGATGCCCTCTCAGGAAACTAGCTGAGAAAAATAAATTCAATAATCATGAATTCCTTAGTCACAGAAAATTTGTGAAATGCCACCTTAGAGGATTCTGTCATTGTGTGAATATCCAAGTATATATGTGTCTATCATTGACCAAAAAGTTATGTATACAGCATGGTATACAGTTATGTATACATAGTCTCTTTCTCTTTCCTCTCTCTGGTCTCCAAACACCCCCTATTGACCAACACAACCAAAAGCCAGAGGCAAGAGTGTCCATTGACATACCTGCCTCATACAGATCAACCTCCCAGGGCAAAGCAAAGGATGGAAAAAGGTAGAGAATGATGCCGAGGGACATGTAGGGCAAATTAAACACACTTAATCCTAGTGGTAGTCTATTACTAGATATTGTGAGATTTCTTTTTCAGAGAAATTCTATGATGAACATTTTCCAGATAAAAATAAGAAAATGACATTCCTTCAACACTTATGTTTTTAAGGAAAGAATCTGTGTATTTCCCTCTTGTCTCTATTCAAGTACCTTCCTATGCCAGGCAAAATGTAGGTACATAATGACTGGCTGTTGAATGATTGAGTTTTTGAAAGAATAAATTCAGATGCATGTCTGTAGGTAATGTAAATAACCGAGAGCCACAGAAATATGATAAGAGGATTA
>PVHP010033934.1:0-19406 GCA_004024765.1 Zapus hudsonius
TGAGATTTCGAATTGATCAGAGAGGGATTCATTTGGATATCACGATGTGTATTTTTGCTACACTTTAATGAAGATTCTCATCCCCACCTTCTAGTCCACCCTCCAGATGGTGAGGAGTGAATGGTTTTATTTTAGTTGAAGATTGTAATGGGAGTGAGAGAGAAAGGGGGAAAGGGGAGAGGGGAGAGAGAGAGAGAGAGAGAGAGAGAGAGAGAGAGAGAGAGAGAGAGAGAGAGAGAGAGAGAGAGAGGGGGGGGGGGGGGGCTAGAAGGTCCAAGAAAGTGAGAGGGGAAAGAGGGAGGAAAAAGGAGGGGGGGAGGGGAGGACACACACCTGGAGCCAGAGAGCCAAAAGGGGGCCTGCAACCTTGAGGCTATTCTTTCCTTCTCTTTTTTCTCAGTCTTTTTGTTTTCTGTCTGCATCACAGCCTGTTACGCAGATCCTCAGGGAACAGATTCTGTTCAAGCAGAACCTGATCTTCATGCATCTCACACGAAACAGGAACATTTACAGAACTCACTCAAGTAAAGGTGTGCAATCTAAAAATCTCATTCCCCCTGGGAGTTGGGGAGAAACTGTAAAATGAACATTTACATGTTTACCATCCAAAGGGTGTTTCTTCAGTCACTCCCCCAATTGATTTGCCCACACCTATGAGGCAGGTGCTACCTGCAGAACTGAAAACAGGGCTGGAAACCGGCTCCTTGGTGATGTGAAGGGCAGAGACGGGTGCTCAGGGTCAGGGCAGGAGGAGAAAACAGACCAGCGGCTTCTGACACAGCGGCTGCATGGGGAAGTCCTTCCTCAGTCTGGTAAGGTGTCCTTGGTCCCATGTGATTATTCTCTGATAAACTCAGGATGAGGTACAGGATGTCAGAATTCCAGAATGTTCCTTAACCAGATAATTAGCCATCCATAGCAAGGACATTGTGGAGTACATAACAAAATGCCTATACCATCTCCTAATTTAATAGTATATGCCAAAAAGATTCCTTAAATGGAATTTCAGTTTAATTAATTTCAGTTAGATTGAATCCCTGGGACTCCGATTCTGACATAGAACACAACATAGACAGAATAGAAGTGAATTTATGCAGAAGGAGCTAGGCCTTGCCGGGGAGGGACAGGGAGGCTTTGCTATAGGCCGGAGAGAGGCTGGCTCTTCCCTCATCCCTTTGTCTAATCGGTAACAACCTGCCTTTCCAGGGAGAGACATCTGTGATGCTTCCTCCTTCCTGGGTCCATCTCCACTTTTCACTTGCAAAATTAGTGTGTGACCAGGAACCTAGGTCAGGCTTGAAGGTGATTTTCATATAGAAAGATCCAGAAAGTCTTTGCTCAACATATCCATCGATGCACATATCTGAGGACAAAACTCCAAACATGGGAGTCTCCCATCCATCACCCCATAAACCCCCCAGACTTTATCCTTTTTTGAAAATGGGGAATGCTTTTCTGTGAGACACATGACCTCCACCCTGACTGGAATAAAACTCTCCCACTGATCTGTTTCCCCGTTTGTGTCCACAGAGGCAGATGGTCGCAGGCCCTCCAAGGCCTGGTAACAATATTGACCTGGTTAGTGAGCAAGAGTCACCTGTCTTCCAAAGGGATCACCTGCCTTTGAGCCTGGGATGCCAGGGTCAGGATGGGTGTGGCTCCTTGGCATGTCACTTGGGGTTGGAGGAGATTTCTGGGAGAAAAAAGACATTAGTTCTGATTTAGTGTCAGAACCATAAACCATGCCTGGTGGGGGGAGTGTGTACACAAAGAGGCCTCTGAGAAGGAACCTACCAAAGGAAGGGAACTGAACAGGACAAAACTCACACTGGAAGGAAGGGTTAGCTCCCAGGCTAGCGAGGAAGGCAATGCCAGACCTCACTGTGGCCTGTGCCGTGATACACGCCAGAAAATTAACAAGGTGTATGTGACCCCCATAGGCTGCATGGTAAGACCAAGGCAGCAAGAGCCCAAGACACTTTTGCGTTGGCATTGCATTCGATAGTTGATGTGGGAAGAACCACCTGAACCGTGGGTGGCAGGCACCCTACCTCAAGCTGGGCTAGTGGGTGGTGGCAGAGCCCAGCTTTCATCCCCGGTTCCTCATGGTGTTGAATGTGAGCAGCTGTCACCACGCCTTCCCCACCATGAAGGACTTAACCTGGAACTGTGAGCCGAAATAAACCCTTTCTTCCTTAAACTGATTTTTGTCAGGTATTTTTGTTCTAGCTAGAAGTTGGCTAACACAGTGTCTCCTATTGCAGCACGTTTTCCTTAACAAAACGTTTCTGCATGTGTTTTAGACACTTACTTTGGTTTGTCATTGTCATTTCGGGCATGACATTGCATAGTTCCTCAGATGAGCTCAGCCTTACCTGTTTCCCTGGCTTCCACACATTTCTCTGTTTTCCTGCCCAAATTACCCCTCAAAGCATCCAACAGTTCCCACGGTCATCCTTCACTCTTCCTGGGGGACATGAACACACGTCAATTCACCACAGATAGGAAACTGACAACAAACTAAAGAAATGATTCCGTCCAACTTAAGCATGATGCTGAACCAATGGGTTTCTATGGCCTATTTAACGAACGTGGGCGACTTCCATGTGCATCCTGAAAAGGCCCCATCATGGCTGGCAACCTCTTGAAGGCTGCATGGATGGACTGTATTGATGAGGTCTTGTGTTCAGCTAGCTTTACCAGGTTGATTAACTTCGTTGTTCAAGGCTACACAAACCCAGGAATTGAACCATCTTTTCCAAAACCCCAGCTCTGTTTTTCAAAGAAAACAAAGGGGATTGAAACAGTTTGAGCTGATTAGAGGCTTTACTTCAGCAAGGAACCCGGACGAAAGGGAAACGTTTCATAGACCTAGGGAAACTGGACCCTTTAAAGGTATGCCAGGCAAAGAGACCTATAATTATATAGGTTCACCTTCATCCTTTTCAGATGAACATAAATTGGGGTGTGTGTGTGTGTGAAGTGCTGTGGAACCAAACGTATTTGTATGTGTCCAACTCACTGTATAGCTGACGTGGAGATTATTGGCTTTTAATTTGTATTCTGAGTGGACGAGGTGGCCGAGTGGTTAAGGCGATGGACTGCTAATTTGCATCTCCTTTCAGTCATGACGTTTTTAGGGCTGATCCAGGAATGCCAACTAATTTAAATAATAATTTCAGTAAAACATAATTAGGAATGAATTAAATTCTTTTGCCAGCTGTTGCAGATTCTACCTTTCTTTTCCTTCTCCACTGCCTTCTTAGTGCCACGGGATTTTATTGCTTTCCACAGATCACCACCTAGGGTTCCTGCATCATTTTCCTGCTTGCCTTTGCCCAAGCGGATCATCGTATTGACAGTGATCTACAAACCAGCCCCAGACAGTCAATGGCTACCTGATTCTCTGCAGATTAAGTACACAGACCAAAGCTTCCCATTGAAGCTGCTTCTAGTTTTACTTTGGGCCTTTCCTCAGCTTCATCCATCTCTTCTCAGCCTTCGTTCACTCTACTCACTTGCCCTGAAACACTCTCGTCCTCATCTCTGCAAATTCCGCCTGCCCATCTGCCCACCTGCCTACCCGCCTGCTTGCCCAGGACGCTTTCGTGATCTTTCCCAGGCTTCCATCTCTAAATCCCCTTAACTCACTCCGCGTTTTTCTGTACAGCAGATAAAGAAAGGTGCTTGTGAAAATGTGTCCTGTGAGATACTTAATGATATTCTTTTACAGTACTTATGCTATGCTGGACCCAAAAGATGCTCAATTACTGGTCCATTTCAACTGCTGAGCAAGTCCAGAGGCCAGGGATTTTGATGTTCAGCATCCCCAGAGCCTTGGTTCAGTGCTTGGTATATATAGTAGGTAATAAATGTAAGCCCCTCCCTGCGCCCCGCCCTGCAGAGCTGCAATCAGGCGGAGGTAATGGCACCCAGGGGAAGACTGGGCTGGCCTAGCAACCTCCTCTGACAGGTGCTGTGCCCACACCTCAGGAAAGGTTCTCCTGACCCCCTCTCCGACAGAAGACACCCTTTCCATCATACGTATATAGGCTGCATGGTAAGACCAAGGCAGCAAGAGCCCAAGACACTCTTGTGTTGGCATTGCATTCGATAGTTGATGTGGGAAGAACCACCTTAACCATGCTTATTGCTGAATATATAATATATTGTTATTCAATATATAATATATAAAAATGGAGTGCATGTATTTGTATATATTTTCCATCACATACAGATAAAACATAAGTATAAAATTTATAAGTATATATGATGTATAATGTATATATGTATATACAGTAACAAATATATAAATATATGTACAGATTAAACTTTCCATCACAAGTATGTATATAGATATAAATTTTGTACTATATGCATATATGTATAATAAATACATATAGATATATGTATAGATTAAATTCCGACACGGTTGGAGTGGCTGGGGAGGAGGACGGTGATGTCCCGCCCCTCCGGCGACAGCAGGACAGGTACCAGCCACCATCTGCAGCGCCAGCGAGACTTGGTCCTCCTCGGCTTCCGTCGGGCGGGCCGCGCTCTCATTGGCGGGCTGTGCGCAGCGGGCCGTGCGCAGCGGGCGGGGGCGGAGCTTCCGGCATGGCGGCGTCCGCGGCGCTGGTCCTGCCCGAGAGTCCCAGGTAGCTGTGGGCGGCGGGGCTCTCGGTGCCCACCGGGCTCTGCGGCTCAGGTCCCCGCCGCTGGGTGGACACGGGAGGCGGAAGGCCCGGGAAGGGAGCGGCGCTCCGGAGCGTTCCCGTGTCCCGGGATCCTGTGTCCCGTGTCCCGCGTGTCCCGTATCCCGGATCCTGTGTCCCGTTTCCCGCGTGTCCCGTATCACGGGTCCCGGATCTTGTGTCCCGTGTGTTCGTGTCCCGGATCCCGTGTCCCATGTCCCGGATCCCGTGTCCCGCCTGTCCCGGATCCTGTGTCCCGTGTGTCCCGCGTCCCGTATCCCGTGTCTCGTGCCCCGTGTGTCCCGTGTCCCGTGTCCCGTATCCCGACACCCGGATCCTGTGCCTCGTGCCCCGTGTGTCCCGGGTCCCGGCTCGGCCCCGCAGCCTCGCACAGCCCGCGCAGCGCTTCCCAGCGCGTCCCTCGCTCTTCCGTGACACCTGAGCCAGGTGCGCGATTGGCGGCCACTCCTCAATGACTTCCACGCCCCCAGAAGGCGCGCTTCCCCTGGTGGCTTGTTGAGCCCAAAGCCAAAGAGAACTTGACAGCCAGACCTTCCAGGTCAGCGTTTTTCCTGGAGGAGCCCTTGTTCAGATCCCAGACTTCCCGTACGGCTACCAGAGTTGTCGGAATAAAACGTGGACAACTGTAGGAAGTACATTGGAAAACATCCTGAAGCTTTACAAATATTTTTAGCATAAAGAGAATTAAATCTTATAGTACTTAAAATATTTGTTTATCAGCTATGCAGAGAGGGAGCGGGAATGGACACCTCGTGCACCTGGCTCAGTGTGGACACTGGGGACTGGAAGCCAGGTCCTCCGGCTTCGCAGGCAGTGCCCGGAGCCGTCTCTCCAGCCCCGTTAGAGTATTTTTTCAAACAGCTTTGTCTCCCTCCTTCTCTCCCTCCTCTCCTTCCCACTTTCAGGTCCCACAGGCCTCTGGCCCCCACCCATCTCCTGGTCCCTCCTGTCTCCTGTCTGCTGCGCACCTTTTCTCCCACCCCTGTGCACACAGGTTCCACGCAGTTCTTGTCTTTCTATGCCTGAGTTACCTCTCTTAGTGTGATCTTTTCTAGTTCAGTCTGTTTTCACGAAAATTTCATTTTTATTATAGCTGACACACTCCATGGCATGTACATTTCTAGATTGGTCATTAGTTGGTGGCCATCTCGGCTGATTTTCTAACCCTGCGAATAGTGTGGAATGAGTATGGACGTGCCAGTGTTCCGTGGAGGGACGGAGTTGGGTCCTGGGGTGGCTCGCGTTTATCTCTTTGAGAAGCCTCCACGCTGGTTTCCATAGCGGCTGCACCAGCTTCCACTCACCCAACAGTGCAGAGGGCCCTCCATTCCCACACACATCATTTACCTTCTTGATGACTGACTCCGGCTGGGGAGAGAGGGAATCTCCAAGTGGTTTAGTTTGCATTTCCCTGACGGCTAAGGATGTTGGATTTTTAAAAAATTTTTTGTTGGCATTTTGTGTGTGTGTTTCTTTTGAGAACTTTGTTCACTTCAATAGCTGATTTACTGCAGGTTTTTTTTAAAATTATAGTTGATATTAACCCCCTCTCTGAAGTGTAGCTGATCTCCCCCTTTTGTAGGTTCACTGAGCTGATAGTTTCTTTTGCTGTATAGAAACTTAAATTTCACGTGGTCTTATTTGTTGTTCTTTGGCATATTTCCTGTGCTCTTGGAGTCCCCTTCAGAAAGTTCTCATCTATTCCTATAACTTCCAGTGTGTTCCCTATGTTTTCCTCCAGGCATTTCTTGTTTTAAATTAAGGTTTTCGGCCATTTGGAATTGACCTTTGCGCAGGATGAGAGCTGTGGATCTAATGTGAGTCAGATGGACATCAGTTTTGCAGTTATCATCGGTTGAGCGGGCTATCCTTTTTCTGGGGTATTTCTTATGCCTTTATCAAACATTAGGTGGTCATAGCTGTGTAGGCTTGTTTCTGTTTCTCTGTTTTATTCCGTTGGCCTGTAGATCCGTTTAATACCAGTGCCATGCTGCCTTGATTTCTAAGGCTCTGTGAGGGCAGGAATTGTGACACTTCCTGCAGTGTTCTTTCTGCTAAAGATTGCTTCAGCTGTGCGTTGCTGTTTGTACTTCCATAGGAATTGCTGGATTTTTTATAGTCCTGAGAAGAATGTCATTGAACTCTGATGGAAATCACAGCGACTCTGTATATTACTTTTGATATTGTAGTCATTTTCACATTAATTCTGTTGATCCAGGAACATTCAGGGTCTCTCCATCATCTGCTATCTTTTATTTCTTTTCTCAGGAAAGAGAAAAGAAATAAAATTTCTTTTTTTTTTAGAGGTCTTTGTGAGTCTTAGTCTTCAGTACATTATTTTCTTTTGAGCTCTATTGTAAGATATTATTGCTAATTTCTTTCACAGCAAGCTCACTGTTGGGATATATGAAAGCAACTGATTTTTTGGATGTTAATTTTATTTCCTGCTACTTTGATAAAGGTGTTTATTAAATCTAAGAGGTTTTTGGTAGAGTCTATAGGATCCCTTAAGCATAGAAGCATGTCATGTGCAAACTGAGAAAAATCTTTCTTCCTTTCCTGTTTTAAAACTTGTCTTATTGCTCTAGCTAAGGCTATATTGAATAAGAGTAAAGATAGTGGACATCTTTGTTCCAAATTGTAAAGGAAATATTTTCACTTTTTCCCTACTTGGTTTAACGTTGGCTATGCGTTTTTCATCTGCAGCCTTTATCATTCCGTGATATGTTTCATATAGTTCTAATTTCTCTAGGACTTTAATCTTGAAGGCATACTGAACTTCATCAGATGCCTTTCCTGATCTATCATGATGACCTTGTGATTTCTGTTTATTTGCACGTGTTGAACCATCTTTGCATCCCTGGGGTGATGCCAACTTGGTCATGATGCATAATGTCCTTTATGTATTTTTATTTGAGTTTGCAAGTATTTGCTGAGATCTTGGACTGTGGGGATGTTTGAACAGCATTAGGATTGATACACACTATGGGGACTTTTAAAGTTGGACCGAATGCTCTGCATTTCCCATCATGGATGGTTATGAGTTTGTGGGGGCCAGAGGTGAAATGTGATGGTTTGAATTAGGTGTCCTCCATAAACACAAGTGTTCTGAATGCTAGGACGCCACCTAGTGGCAATTTAGGAATTGGAGCCTCCTGGAGAAGGTGTGGGAATGGGGTGGGCTTGTGGGTGTTCTAGCCAGCTTCCCCTTGCCAGTGTTTTTGGTACCCTCTCCGTTGCTGTTGTCCACCAGATGTAGTCCAGGAAGTGACGTCCAGACTCTGCTCAGTTCATGTTTTCCCTGCCATCATGGCACTTCCCCTTGAGTGTGTAAGCCAAAACCAACCCTTTCCTCTTTGTACCAGCGGGAAGCTGACTGCCTGCAACACAGAGCAATACTGGAGTCGTAGGCTGAGCTTGGTGGTTCTGTTTTGTAGACCAGTTTGAGAAGTATTGGTATTAGGTCCTCCTTAAAGGTCTGATAAGAGCTGTCAGTCCTCTGGTCCTGAGCTTTTCTTTGCTGATTGTAGTCACTGCTTCAATGCCATTGCTTGTGATTGCTCTGCTTAAATTACTTCTTCTAACTTTAGTTTTTGGTAGGTCAGACACATTTAGAAATGTACCCATTTCATCTAACTTTCCCAACTTTTTGGAATATAAGTTTTCCTAGTATTCTCTCATGATATTTTTGGATATCACTGGAGTCTGTTGTAAAAACTTCTTTTTTTGTCTCTAATATTTGGGTTCTTTCTCCCTCTCCTTTGGTTAGTTTGGCTCGAGGTTTGTCAGTCTTGTTAAATTTTTCAAAGAACCTCCTTTTTGATTCTGTGTATTGTTTTTTAGTCTGTTTCATTACTTTCTATCCTAATCTTTCTTATTTCCAGCCATCTACTGGCTTTGGGGTTAGCTTTTTGCTCTTTCTCTAGCCCTTTAAGGTGTGAAATTGTGGCTGGAAACTTTCCTCTTAGGACTGCCTTGAGTTGTTCCCAGCGATTGGGTAGGTTGCGTTATCTTTCTCTTTTGTTTCTAGAAGTGTTTCTGTTTTCTCCCTGATTGCTTCAGTGACCCACTGTCAGTTCAAAGTGTGTTGTTCAGTCTCTCAGTATTAGAGTGCTTTCTGGAGGTCCCTTGCTGTTGATTTCTAGTTGTATTTCACTGTGGTCTGTTGAGAAACAAAGGATTATCTCATTTAAAAATATTTGTTGTTTTGTTTTATGACCTACCAAGCTTCATGTGCCGCCAGAAAATGTATATTCCCCATCTTCGATAGAATATTCTGTAGATATCTGTTAAATCCAGCTGAGCAACAGTATAGCTTAGCTTAAAAACATCCTTGCAGATCTTTAGTTTAGAGGTCCTAGCTCAGTATGATTGGGCACTAACACCTATTGTTGTGGTGTCTGGACCTCTGTGATCTTTCATGCCTTTTAGTGGTATGAAATTTAAGCCCATTTTTACAATATCTATATCTTCTTGCTGAAGTGCTCCCTTTATTAATAGAAACTTTGTTTTATAAATTTATTTAGCATGAAAAAAGCAGTGTCGCTGATAAATGCAATAGATAGAGGAAGATTTCCACGATTGCTTATCCGGATTCTTCAGAAACTTCACCTGAAGGTTTGTATTTTTGTGTTTCTATAGCTTGTAAGATGTACAATTACACTGTAACTCTGTTATTTGGATAATTTTTTGGAGAAATCCTATTTTCCAGTGTGTTCCCAGGAACACTGGATCCAGGAAAGACTTGATAATGTTCCCTGGTTGACAGTTTGGGAAATTATGTATTCAGAGTTATTTTACAGTATATACTAATGTTTGTGTTGAGTACTTAAGAGTGAATATGTTTGACTTTGGAACTATTTTTATCATGGTATATATTTTGGGATTAATGTTCTATGGGACATACTTTGGGACAATAATGGTTTTATTTTTCTTGTTAAAAATAATTCAACCAGTATTTGTGCTCAAGCAATATTTAATCTTTAATTTTGTTTCTTTTTGCTTGTATTTCAAAGGTGTAGTTTGTACATGTGATGTTTGGTAATCCTTTACTTGGTCACCAGTTCAACTGAATTTTTTATCAGGTTATAAAATTTTAATTCCATCAAACATATATTTATGGTACATCTGGTAATTGTTCTCCTTGGTGCCAGATGGTACAAGACACTCTTTTCTTTCTTGGCCAGAAGGCAGCCTATTCCCTCTGTATTCTCTCAAATCCAATTTCTTCTCACAGTTCTATTTCAGATCCTTAATGTCTTCTGAATTTGGACTATAATGGCTCCTTTCATAGTATATCTGTGTTTTTGATCTTATTGCAATTATCTTTCTAAAAGTTTTTCTCTTAAAAAGGTTGATCATATTTCCACAGTGTTTAGAAACAGAGCAGCTGTCTGTCTCTTGCACATGTAGAAAAGTTCAACAATCCTCCGCACTGATGTGTGATCCATTATCATGTGGCTGTAGCCTACACCCCCCTCTCTGTAAGCGCTCCAGTTACACTTGGCCAGTGCTTTTGTTGTTTTGAACTGCAGCATGCTGGGGACTTTTCCAACCATATGCTTGTGCATACACTCACCCTCTTACCTCCAAATGCCCTTCTTCCCTTTACTGAGAAAACGCCAACTTGTAAGGGTTTTGCAGTTTCATTCTCAGCATTTTGCTCTTCCCTTTTCTTGCATCTGAAACACTTGGTTCGTTTCATGTTACTGTTGTGCTCCTCCTCCTCTCCCTTCTCTCTCTCTCTCTCTCTCTCTGTCTGTCTGCATGCAAATAAATAAAATGTTAAAAAAACCACTTAAATGATTGGCTCCATTGGAGACACTTTAGGCCCCACATGACTCCCATGGGTGTAACTGTGCTGCGTGTCTAGTTCTGAAGCTCCTCTCTGGGTCCCGAGCACGGTGGACTAGAAGCAGGACGCCGGGGAACGAGGGGCCACTGTCACGGGCCAGGAAGGTTTTCGAGAAACGACTGCTAGTCATAGAATGAAGTGGAAGAGTTACAAACACCAGACACAGCACACATCCGTGAGACTTGAAGAGACGGAAGAGGGAGGTCATCAGGGATGAGGGTGTCTGCCACCCAGTCCTCCCAGAACACTGGTCCAGTCAGTGCTGGTTCACAGGCACCCAGCACGGTGTCACACTCTTAGGTCTGTCCAGAGTCTCGCTGTCCTTTTCTGTTCTCAAGTCACATGAAAGTGACTCCCCCAGGACGTTGGCGGCAGACATGAATGCCTGCTGATAGACTGTTTGGTGCTTGCAGGCCGAGAGCAGCTTCAGTGAAGAAGAGGAGGAAAAGCTTCAAGCTGCGTTTTCTCTAGAGAAGCAAGATCTCCACCTCGTTCTTGAAACAATATCGTTTGTTTTAGAGCAGGTATGTTTATTGCCTCAAATTTCCTGGCTAGGATTTGTTTGCTGTATATTGTGTTACTTTAATGTCTGTAGCACTCTATATAAGTGTGCAGGATGGAAGAGTCAGTATATTTAATCAAGAATTTCAGTGTAATCATATGATTCTTTCCACAGTACTTCATTGTACAAAAAAAGTACAGTAAAGATTTGACAACGTAAATTGAGACTTATTTGATTAGAACTCATTGTCTCTTGGCATAATAATTTGGAGAAATGAACATATTTCACTTAAGTAAATGAGTAGTTTATATTTCACTAGGATGATGAATAATTAGAAAAACATTTTCATAATTTTTTATTACTGTGTTTCTTGTTTGCATTCTTCTTAAGTTGACTTCATTTTTATATCTCTGTTTGAATCACGTCATTGCAGCCTTAATCCCTTAGACCTGTAGTCTTATTTGCATATATTTGATCCTTGGTTCATCACAGTAGGGCACATTGCCAGTCTTTCATTACAAGTGTTGGTTATGTGGCCTATACTAGATTTTGAATTTATTGGGAAGGATCTTATTTAAAAATATTTTTTTTTATTTACTCATTTGTGAGGACAGAGAAAGAGAGGAAGAAGAGTTTGGGTCTGCCAGGGCCTCTGGCCATTGCTAACAAACTTTAGCTTTTTAATCCTAAGTCTTTTGGCTCTTTTTTTTTTTTTAAGGTTTTTTTTTCGAGGTAGGGTCTTACTCTATCCCAGGCTGACTTGAATCTCACTCTGTAGTCCTGGGCTAGCCTTGAACTCATGACAATCCTCCTATTTCTGCCTCCTGGAGTGCTGAGATTAAAGGCGGGTGCCACCACTCCTGGTTCTTTTGGCTCTTGGTTGTATATTATTTGAAAACTATCAAAAATGTTTGAGGTGATAATATGAAATATTCTTTTGATTGAAACCATTTAAGATTGTGTACTGATTACAGTTTAAGGTCTCAGAACATGAAGGATGTGTGTGGTTTTTCCTCTTTAATAGGCAGCATACCATAATGTGAAGCCAGCAGCTTTGCAGCAGCAGCTAGAGAGCCTCCATGTGCAAGAAGACAAAGCAGAAGCCTTCGCCAGTGCCTGGTCTTCTATGGGTCAGGAGACAGTGGAAAAACTCCGGCAGAGGAGCCTGGCTCCCCACAAGGTATGGGACACACTGCTCAAAGATGTTCTCGTGAGGCCATGATACCCAGTTTTAAAAGCACTATTATTTTGTTGAGAGGTATAGCAGAATATTCCTGTGCAATAAGTTCTCTACATTAGCTTATTTATTTACATATTCTGTGAATACATTCATCAATATTCTTTATTTTTATCATATAATTTATAGCTCAGTATTTCATTTTTTTTTAAAAGCTGTTGTAAACGGTGCTACTGCTAGGATATTGATTTCCAGTTGTTTACTGTTAGATACTAGAAATGGAAATACAATTAATTTTTTAAGAGTATTTTTGCGGTACCAGAATTCAACCCAGGGCCTCATGAGTGCTGGGCACACACTATACCACTTGGATTTTAATTTTGACCGTTTATCCTGTGACTTTGGTAATTCACTAATTAGTGATAGGGCATATATACCTTTCCATTTTTATATGAGTAATTACAACCTCTGTGACTAGAGATGCTTTTATTTTTCCAATGTATGCAGCTTTTGTTTATGTTCATGTCTTATTTCACTGAGTAGAACTTCCTGTACGATGTGAGCATGAGGGGTAGTTCCTTTCTTGCTCCAGATTTTGGGAAGAAAACAACCAGCTTCTCATGAAATATTACCTGTATGTTTTTAGAAAATGTCCCTTTATTGTTTTCATTCTTTTTAAAAAAATTCTTTATTCTAAGGTCATTTGCATTACTGTTTCATTTGCTATTATTTGAATTTTTATGTTTTGTTAGATCTTGTGAAAATTTTTAGATTTTCCTTTTGTTTCCTTGCAATTCTTTCTTCTTTAGCCATCTCCACTGAGGAAAAAAGTCTCTTTTGCTTTTTAATATTATTCTGTTCTCACTCTGTGGCTTCAGGGCTTATATAAGTCTTTAATCCATTTCAAGTTAACTTTTGTGTAGGGTGTAAGATAAGGCTACAGTTTCATTCTTTGATGCACAGCCAGTGTTCCAGGACTATTTGATGAAGACACTATATTTTCCCCATTGTGTGTTCTTGGCACCTCTGTCAAAGATTAGTTTTAAAGAAAAAAACCACCTTACATCTTTTATTATTTAGATCTAATAAGTTGGAGATGCAGAGTGAGAAATACTCTTGGTGATAGCTTTTTCCAGCATATGACTGGGGAAGTTTTCAGCTTTATCTCCTCTTTTTTAAAAACACTTTTATCTTAATCTCGTTGGAGATTGAAATCCCACCAGCATTTCTAAGGATTTGTATTCTTGCTTCTCTTATCAGTGTGGACTGTCAGCAGTGTGCTTCTCGCAGTGTTTCTGCTTGATCTTTGTTAGAGTGTCTGTGTGGTCATAACATTTATTATATTATGAATCCATTTCAGACAGAAATTGAAGTGCATCTTTGATTTCATTTTTGAAATTCTATTTAGAGTTTCTTTACATGCATTCTGCTATACTAAAAGTACATGCAGACCTAAATATTTTGGGCAGCAATATCTTTTGTTTCTTTGACCTTTATTTTCTGGGACACAGTTCTTGAGTTGTTTTTTCTTTTATATATATATATATTTTAAAATGCCTTTAAATATACAGTAGGCAAATTTTTAGCACTTCTAGGTCAGTGAGTATGCTCTTTAAAGGAGATGCTTGTTGACTTTTTTCTTAAGATGTGCTTATGTGTGGGTGTTTATTTGAGTGTGTGGTGTGTGCATGTGTGCGTGTGCAGATGCATGTGCCCAAAGCATTTAGGTGCAGCCGGAGGACAGAGGAAGATGGAGGTTGTCCTCCTCCATTGCTCTGCTGCCTGAGACTCTTATTGGACCTGGAGATTGCCTTTTGTCAGGTAGACTGGCTGCAGGGAGCCCAGTGATCCTCCTGTCTCCACCCTCCCTCAGTGCAGGGATAACAAGCAAGTGTGATTGTGTCTGACTTTTTCAGTAGGTACTGGGCTTGAACTCAGGTCGTCATGCTTGCATATCGAGTACTCATAGCCATGGATCCATCTTCCTAGCCTCAAGTTTGTGAATGTAAATTTACTGTTTTTGAATGTTCAAAATGTGTTCAGTGTGGTTTCTCCTGCTAGGCACAGATTCCTGTTCTACTATGCTTCATTTATAGAAAGGAGTTGTGTTGTGACCATATCCTCTTGTACTTAATGTTTCTGCCTCTATCAATTCAATTTTGGCATGTTAACAAGTAAAAGACAAAATTTTTCTACATGCTTGAATTAACTGGATTAAAAGAGGTACTGGAATTTAAATGCTTGCTGTGTAATTTTAAACTACTTTTTATTGATCATAATTTATTTCCAGGAAAATGAGAGATTTAAGTGAAGTGTTCAGGTTTAGGTTGGTGGGTTTCCGTGGTTATACACACCCATTCAGTCATCTTTATTGACATTTAGAGCATGTTCCTCAGCGAGAAGAGACCCAGTTTCATCTCACTACCTCAGTCTGGAATTAATACAAATGGATTTTCATCATACATATCTGATGAGTATCGGTTATTGTTTGTCATGGTTTGATCCAGGTGTCACCCACAAACAAATGAATGTGTTCTGATTGATTCTCAGATAAGTTAGGGTTTCACAACCTCAATGGAACTGTGTTGCTGGGGGCAGGCTTATGGGGGTTATAAACCAGCTTCCTCTTGCCAGTGTTTGGCACACCTTCCTGCCACTGTTTGCAGTGCTGTGGCAGAGGTGATGTCTACCCCTTTGCTCATGCCATCGTTTTTCCTGCCAGGATGGAGTCTCCCCTAGAGTCCATAAGCCTAATAAACCCAATCCTCCACAAGCCGCCTTTGCTTGTGTTCTTTTTGTGCAGTAACAGAGTAAGTTGACTATAGTATTGTTCTTTTTGGATTCCTCTGTAGTGGTTTGATTCAGGTGTTCCCTATAAATGAATGTGTTCCGAATGCTTGATCCCCAGCTGATGGCACTTGGGAATTGGCTCCTTACTGGAGAAGGTGTGTTCTTTTACCCATTCTTTTCTGCCTCTCATTGTCCTTTAAACATGTTTTGCCTGCAGGTTAACATTTTTCAGCATTAAGGGAGTTAATACGTTATAAGTTTTACCTTTTATTAGATCAGGAACACCCACAATGATCCCTTTACACTCAACTGGTCTTCCATCCCTTCTCTGCACAGATTCACACATGGCTTTCTGTGCTGCTTGTGGAGTCAGACCTGCAGCCCTCCCTCCCTGCCCTCCCATTGACTGTTACTAGTTAATATCCTCCACCTGTCTCTAAGTGCCTCTGATCCCTGCCTCCAAAGCTCTCTTCTTGGAAGTCCATATGACTGGCTTCCTTACCATCTTCCTAGCTTTGTTTAAATGGGACGTTCATTTCTGAATCTCCCCTTAATCATAATTAAAAGTGCCTCATCTATGCTTACATCATTTTGTAGCATGCCTGTACTTACCGGGTTCACTCTGTATTTTTACCTGTTTACTTCTTTATTATCTGTTCTGTTGAACCCACAAATGCCAAGAAAAGACCACAGACTCAAATTTAGGCCAAATTGTAAATTCCATGTGAGTCAAAATAACTAGATAACTTCTTCAAAGCACAAGCAACTCTTAAGACATGCTTATCCATTATCTTTGCAGCTGTGTTTCCCTGTCCGTCTCTCAGGGCAGCACTCTTCCCTGTATAAACTATCCTCTCTGTCTTCTCTTCATGGACTTCTTTCAGCTAGGTTCTCTGGGATTCTTTGGATGTTGAGATGGGAGAAGTTCAGCCTCCCTGTAGCCTTATTGATTTTAGTGTTCTATGTAATTCATGCTTTTTCTGCCACATTGCATTTTCTCCTCTGGATGGCCTGGGTCTTATGGTCAAGGAGGGGAGTAACTTAGATTCCAGGAAGAGTGATAGCATAGTCAGGGTGGGGAGATTTTTGAGAGGGGTGGAGCACAGTCAGAGAAGTTCTAGGCAAGTTTAAGGTATGGTCAGATCAAGCAGAACTTTATTACAAAATAGCTTCTAACTCCAAGGTGGATTCTGCCCAGTTCTTCAGTTTCTGACTTTAACATGAGCTTCACAAGGAAAGACATTTTTGTCTGATTTGCTCACTGCTGCATTTTCACTATTGCTTATTGCCTTGGAAGTGAATCTAAATGATAACATTTTGTCTTCTTTCTCCATCTTTCTTTAAGTTGCTTGGTGAATAGGCAGCACCTTTGTCTTCTTCTTTTTCCCCCAAAGGTGACCCGAGGTAGAGTGCTTATACTGTATGAGTTTCTTTTTTTGACATAGGTGGTCCTTGACTTATTTACTAGTATTTGTTTTCATGTGCTTTTTATCAGTGCTACTGAACTTCTCATAATGGGCAAAATTCAGACTTCTGTTTGCCAGATGGTTGGTGGACATTTTGAACTATGACCTCTTGTACTTTTTTTTAAGTCTTAAATATATATTTATTGTCCATAATGAGTTACATTATCCAGTGGGCAAACAATGAGTTGTTATCCCCAATTCCCCAATGCCCCCCCCCATCTCCAATCAGCTGGATATCCTCCTCCGTGGGTCGTCTGGATCAGTCCTTGTGGCAGGGGACCCTGGATAGCCTAGTACTCATCCCGGTCCTCCTGGCCCAAGTGTGTTGTTACTGAAGGGTGCTTTGCCTCTGGATAGTCTCCCCCACCACGGCTCTCAAAATCTTTCTGCCCCCTCTTCCACTCAGTTCCCTGAGTCATGGTGGATGAGTATTAAGGCTGCTTTAAGGTTGTGAGTTTTGGGGTCTTTGTGTTGAAGATTTTTGGTTTCTGTCTCACTGGCTTATCCTGTGTAGATTGAATGTCTGTGGCTGTGGGTCCCTCGTTCCTCCCGTCATTCTCTGCGGGGTTCCATATGGATCCTCCACGGTATGACTGTGGTGTCTCCTCTCTTGCCAGAATCTCAGGTATCGGCCTATGGTCGGTTGGTAGGGTTAGATGGTCCCCAGCTCTTTCTCTGTATCCTGAAAAATACAAGCACAATCTCCATCGGAGAGTGTGATCAGTGTAGGTTAACAAATATACACATTTCTGGTTTACCTAGATTCTATTTTTAGTAGCCTCCCCGTAAATCACTTGCATAGTGCATCTTGTCTTGGGAGCCCAAGAGTACGGGATCCGGTGACTATCGCCCTGAATCCCAAGTTCCAGACAAGTGGTATGACCTCTTGTACTTTTGAAGTTAAAACTTAGGTTTTGGTAGCATTGCCAGCTTTATCCTGCAGTGCTGATGCAGGTAATCCTTCCATGTGATGTAAAAACGAATAGGAGGCCATAGTTTTCTATCATAAATGTTAATACTATTTTAAACTGGAGGTAGGGATTATCAGTATCTTGAAAAACACAGGGGTTTCCTCAGATTGTATATGTTTAAAAATTAAAAAAAATATTGTTGACAACCTCCATACATATAGACAATATACCATGATTATAACCCTTCCCACCATCTTCTCCCCCCCAATGTCCCTCCCTTGAATCCCTTCTTTCTATCTAGTCTCTCTTATATTTTGATGTCATCATTTTCCCCTCCTATTCTGCAGGCCTTGTGTAGGTAGCATCAGCCACTGCGAGGTCATGGATACCATGACCACTTTGTGCCTGGAAGACAGTATTGCAAAGCACTCACCCCTTCCTTTGACTTGTATGTTCTTTCCGCCACCTCTAATGCAATGGAGCCTGAACCTTGGAGGATGTGACAGATGTCTCTCTTTGTACTTAACACTCCACTGTCACTTCTTCTCAGAGACAATATGCTTTTTGCTTTAAGATTCACATACACGTGTATATATTTCTAAGAAAACTAAAATTTTGGAAATTAAATATTTGTCTTTAATACTATGATATAATTTTTTTAAATTGAGGGCAGAGAATGAAATTTCCTTTATTATCTTTTCGAGTTTTAGAAAGTCTAATTAGGAATCTTTTATAAACAAAAGCAACTGCTTATACTTTTTTATTAAATTGCTTGACAATAATAATTTCTAAAATACTGTTTGCACATTTATTTTGACTTCCAGATAAACCTTTTAATTCCAACCTGTTACCTAAAAAATGGGGAATAAAACCTGGGACCTCCTGGAAGGTCTGCAGAGAACAAACCATTTATAATTTGCTCATTTGATTGATGAACTCATTTAGCTGATTCCTAGGAATTCCTTTACAGTCTGTGGCATTTCTCTCCCTCCTCAGCCAAATTTGAAGGGTCTGTGCTTCAGTATTTATGCTCTGGTATAGAGAATGTCGCCAGTGAAATTCACACTTGGTGGTATCTTCCTGGTTTCCTTTGATACCTCTTATTTCTTGAGGAAATAGTCTTTGTACAGTATGTTGGAAAGAACAAAAACTTCTACTTTTTTTAAACAGATGTTTAGCTACACAGAAATGCACATTACCGAGAAGTCACAGATGGACAAATCAATCTTCTCGGTGTACTTGGTCATGTAGGTTTGTGATGAGAAGTGTTTCAAGCAGGTAACTGACTAAAGCAAAAATGTCCTTCACTACTTGAAAGACTTAGAAAATGTTTAGTCATGCTTCATTCTATATGTATAATTTTAGGAAGCAAAGAATATGTAAAAACCAGCTGAAATTATAGCAACTATTTAGGGAAATGGCTTTGTTTTAAATGACAAATCAAATACCTAAGAATGGAGTATAATTATGAACTTAGCAAACTATTCATGAATAAAATTAATTTTGTTTTTTAATATTCATTTTCTTCTTTGTTATGTATGTCAGTTGTTTTTAGACACAATTGTAGATTTACATGTAGTTATAAGCATAACCCACAAAGGGAAAAACTGTAACAGAAAGTAGTAAATCACCTACTTACAATTGTGCGACAAAGGATCAGAATGTGAAGCCAGTTCTGGGCGCTCTGTTAGAGGTGTATCCAAAACAAGTCGACACAGCATGCTTGCACATAGACAGCTATGCAGTGTGAGCACACGGAGGAGTAGATGCTGGGCATCTGAGCCTGGGCTCATGGCTGAAGGGAAGGAGAGAGGACATGGTTGTAGACAGGGAACACGAGATCATTGTCATAGCAGCATTAAGGAACAAAGCATCAACGTTGACTGTGGGTCTTCAACTGAGTCATAAAACTAAACACATAGGAAGGGACAAAGTTTCTACCTAAGGACTTACTATTTTATTTATTTGAGAGGGAGGGAGGGAGGGAGGGA
>PVHP010033935.1:0-19388 GCA_004024765.1 Zapus hudsonius
AAAAAAATAAAAATAAATAAAAACAACAACAACCAAAGAGATTTGAATAGCTCTTTTCTACCACATCCTCACCACCATGTGTGACTGAAAGCTGTGAAAACATGAGCAAACTATTCTTCTACTTAAACTATTTCTGTTTAGGATTTTTGCATAGAAGTTCAAAAGTGTAACTAATACAGAAAACTGGTGCAGTTAGGTAATCAGGACTGCAATGGCCTGAACATAGGTGTGTGTTTGATTCAAACTTGAACTTTTAACCCACTCTAAAACTGACTTCCTGGAATCATACTAATCCTCAGGTATAGATTCATTTCATTAATTTTATATATGTTATCTTCAGATATTCTCTGCTGGTCAGTTTTAAGTGACACACTGGCCATATACTCTGTACCAACTCTACCTACAGATTCAGCAAATTGAACTGTAACTCCTCTGTGTTCTTCCCCTACATAGGATGAATCCAAACTCTCTTACAGGCATGAACTCCTTTGATGAATAACTTCTAAAAATCATTCCCAGATGTATTCTCATCTACTAATTAGTTATCTATCACCTGTACCTTTGATCTGCAACTTTAATGATGGCTAGGTCTATCTTCCCTGAGATGTTCTAGCTTTTTCTTCCTTATTTAGTTATCTTCTACTTGAACTATTTAACTATAACCTTGAAAATAAACAAAATTACTTTATCTAATAAAAAGACAAGCACCCCTCAGATCTTCGTGTTTCTCCACCTGGAGCTTCCACCCTACAATACAGTACAAAGAAAATATTGTTTGAGAGATTTCCTTTCTGCAACTATAACACACGCAATTCAGAAGCATTTATAAAATAAATTTAAATGTCAAGCTAGCAAAAACATGAGTGTTGAAAGCAGTTTTTCTTGGGTGATTCTAGAGGGAATTCAGAAAATTGGAATACCAGTTTGTAATGCAGAGTAATCCCTGTGCACAGGGTGTTTCAGATGGGATTAAACTCTCCTAGAAATGGGCCAAAACATATTTTTATTAAATTTGTTTTAAAAAAAATCCTATCTCATTTGCCCATGTCCTAAGTCTTTATGGGAAGCTAAGATAAGCATGGCCTAATATATTTGGGGGAAGTGATTTCAAAGCTTTCCAAGGTTTAGATTTCGGCATGGTTAACGCTGTGGGTTTTAGTCAATCTGGTATTGGGGATTGTGAGAAAGTGCATGGTGGAAATGTTTGAAACACATGCAGTTTATTCTCAAGGGAGGCACATGCAAAGAAATGTGTGGCTGTTGAAGAGATTTTGGCAATTCAATGGAAGGCAAATCTTTTGCATGAAAAAGGTTGTACCAACTCCTTATAGACTTTCAGAAATTCCTATGTCCCAGTTATTGAAGTTCAAGAGTAGGAAAGTATAAGCAGATGTAAAAGACCTTTATTTAAGGAGAGAACACTGCCCAAACATATCAACATAGAAAATCATTCCTAGGGATTGCTTTTCACCGTTCTCAACTGCTCAGGCTCTCATTTAATGTCTAGGGGCATGCTCCAAGTGAAGCCAGCTACCAACTGGGCTGTCAATCTGGACATCAACACTGCCACAAAAGGTGGAAAATAGCAGCAGAAGATTGAGCTAACTTCTGGCAAAGGGGAGTTTGCTATAATATGCCTAAGCCCACCCCCAGAAAAACACCTCCTCCAGCAAGACTCCACCTCTCAAATAACCATCAGCTGGGAACCAAGCATTCAGAAATCATGAATTCATGTAGGACATCTGATTCAAACAACCACATTTTGCCCATTCACTCATAAATAAGTTGATAGTCATGAATGATGTCAAATGCAGTGCACTCAGTCGAACTTTAAAAGTCCCTGTTTTTTTTTTTATTTGTTTTCAATGCCAACAGTGTTCCAACATCCCCATAGTCCACAGTCTTTTAACTGTGAGTCTGCAAAACCCAAAACACATGAGAGCACAGAGTAAAAATTTATACTGAAAAAGATAACATTGCAAGAAAAAATTGAACCCATGCAAGATCTAAAACAAGCAGGGCAAACACCAAATCTTGTACCTCCAAGGCTAACATCTATCATCAGTTATGAGTCCCTTAACTTCCCATTCTTCCCAGTTGGCTAGGCTGCTAAAGCCTAGGGAAAAGTCCATCCTGATCCAGCTGCTGTTCTTGGCACCACCAGCCTCAGGTCATCCTCGTGACTCATTTGGGCCAGGGATCCAGCAGCCCTGCCTACATCACCCAGTGTCCATTTCCAAAAAAATAATAATAATAATGCCAGGCGTGGTGGTGCACGCCTTTAATCCCAGCACTCGGGAGGCAGAGGTAGGAGGATTGCCTTGAGTTCAAGGCCACCCTGCACTACATAGTGAATTCCAGGTCAGCCTGGACTAGAGCGAGACCCTACCTCGAAAAACCAAAATAATAATAATAATAATAATAATAATAATAATAATAATAATAACATAGTAAATCCTATGACCCTCTCTTTCCTTTAACTGTTTTACTCCCATGGTACCAGGTGGGCTACCAACTTCTTAATCAGGGGAGTGACGGGATAAAGCTGGCTTCAAAGAGTAGGACACTCCATCAATATTCAGGCCTCCTACTTTCAAGAGTGCACATGGTTTCTAATGGCCCAATGCAGAAGAGCTGGGACAATCTGAATGGTGGTAATCTCTGGAACTATTACAATGAACCAAACTGTTGTCATTACCATAAAGAAATGAAACTTTTGCTTCTTTCTTTGCAGTATTCTTCTGCTTATACCAGTACATTTTGTCTAAATTACACTCTATTCTTGTCCTCTCAACATGGGAAGGACACACTTAGTTCTCACACAAATGACTTCTAGCCCATTCCAGGCAAAGCTCTGTATTCCCCAAATGAAGCAAACCCCACAGTTCATACTTCTTACTGAATTTAGACCTTTCAACTCTGACCAGAATGGTACATCAAACTCTGCCTTTAGCACTGCAAACCATCTCTTAGTCCAAGGAATATAATACTTCCACATCCCTGCCATAAATCAGTTGCAACAGGCCAGAAACCACACAGTCAGATTTCTAGCAGCAATAACCACAATCCTCTGGTACCAAATTTCTGTTTGAGTTGCAATCTAGTTGCTGGGGAAAAAAACACCCAGGCAGAAGCAGTTTATGGACAAAAAGGGTTTATGTCAAACTTACAGTCTCTAGGGAAAGCTCCATGACTAGAGAGAAGGAATGGCATGAGCAGAGGCTGAACATCACCTCTGCCAACACAGTTGGCAAATACAAATAGGAGAATGGACCGAGTTCTCAGAAACACATCTCCTCCAGCAAATCTCCTACTTCAAAATTGTCTCCAGTTGCAAAACAGCCATTCAAAACTCATGAATTTATGGGGGCATCTGATTCTAACTAACACATTCAGCATGAGGGAAACTGGAAAGTATGCCGAGGAAAGTTTTAGGTACTGAGTGGATCCATCTGAAGCCCATTGGCTCTACAGCATGCTGCCATGTGTTCCAGATGGGCTTCTGGTTTTAGTTTGTCTTGTGGAGTTTCAGTCTTGCTTTGCTTTCTACCTTCTATTATCCCATTTGTCATTTTTGGAATGGGGGTGTTTCATTTAAATCAAAATTACACAGTCATACTATACAAATTAATTTTTTAATGAAGACTTATCAATAATTGCCACCTTGAATATCAGAGACTACATTGAATGCAGGCTTCTGGACAATGTTAGAATAGTAAGACAATAGTTATTCTTTCACAGTGACAAAATATCCTTACTAATACAAGCTTCTATCAATTATACCAGAGCTCTTATTAAACATGGCCCAAGGGAATCTTCTCCTTTTTGCAATGTGTTGAATTACCTATGAGGCATCCTCATAACCCAGAAAGCAAACTCCAAGCAGACTGAATAGATGGGCACAGGACTCTCGGGCTTTCTAGCCTCTAGAACTGTGAGGTAAACCTGTATAGCATAGAAGCCACTGGAGCTTGATTCTGCAAGACCGAACAGAATAAAACAAGGTTTGACCAACAGCATACCCATCCTGAAAGGATTACTCAACTAGATTTCTCCCTGATAAATCTCTCTTTGATAAACATTTGTCTCCCTACTTCCTATTTGAGAAATACAAAAAAAAAGTTTTATAGTAGGTCTGCCACATGATCCCTCTTAACTTCCAGCCTTTGCTTATAGAAATATGGTGATTACATGAATATTATAAAAAACATGCTACATTTCAGAATATAAAGAATGCATTAAATCATTTGTGATTAAGATATTTATCTTTCATACATATGAATAGTAAACTATTCAAAATACACATAAGGAATCCCAATTAAGTGAATCTGAACTAAGAAGTGAAGCAATTGGAAAGTGATTTTTCAATGTGCAGAGCAGTTCCACTTGTTCTATTTTCATTCATTGTCATGAGTCTTGCCATGTCCTTTATCTGTTTGGGAATTTACAAGGAACACAGCAGGTTGTGAATTTTTAATAGCCTTTCCTCAAGGAAAGGAAAGGTCAGTATTAACATAAAGTTCTTCTTAAAGATTTGTGGCACAAATGTTTCATACCGGAAAACAGGTGTTACTGAAGAACTTAAGCCACAATAATCTGATATTTTTTCTATGTTTAAATAAAACTTAATGTCACACATAATAAGAAGCACAATGCACATCCATATAAACCATCTCCCCCTAAAAGTTGATGCTACAACTGTTATGACACATGATTCATTTGACCTTATTCCTTTGCACCATAAGTATGTGACTTTATTCAAATGTTTAGTGCATGGAAATATGTCTGTACAGTAATCAATGGGAACAGGATTAGTAGTGAGAAATCCAGAAATAAGGAATAATTCTTGTCTAATATCACACACACGAAATAGAAGAAAGAGATAATACCAGGAGAAATGTTGAAAAGTTGAAATAATACAGAAAAATGTAAAAAGAACAGCATAAGGCTAGTGAGGAGACTTGAGCTTTGTTGACTTGTCCCTTTTGGAATCTGAGGAAGGCATTGGCAAGAAGACCATGAATAGATACTGGCTTTTGTAACTCACTAGCTTTCTCTAAGGAAGAGGCAGTCACCTAGGTTGGGAGATGTATGAATTCATCTGAATCAGTATTGCAATTATCTCTTGCAATGAGTACCAGTTTTTCAAATGCTTTGGAAAAAATTACCTCTCATTGCATAGACTAGTATCAAGGCCTCAAGGATAGTCATTTTTATCCCTTACATTAGTATTGTTGGTCAGTTACAACCTGCTATTTCCCTCTATAGGGAAAGAAAGGACTTTAAAATGCAATTTATGACTAAGGTAAGACTGGTGGATTGAAAAAAAAAAAACAAAACCTGTGTTCCAAATACAACCTCTCAACATGAAAAGTAATCCATACATAGGGGCCATTTGCTTCTCTTAATGATATTTCTGTTGGACAAGGTGAAAACCTTTCACTTTCTGACTCTTCCAGTCACTCTCATAGGTGCCCTCATCCCTTTGATTCTCTGTGTCCATGTTTAATTTTTTAATCCAACAGAAGGTCCCACAGCAGGCGGTCCAATTACAAGATTTAATTTCCACTCTGTAGTATAAGTGAAGGTAAGAATGCTACTGTGATTTATATCCTAAAATTTAGCTTAAAGAATTTGTCTTTTTACATGTCCAACTGATGAGCACAGCAGAACCGGTTTAATCCTCTGCATCTTGCCTGGTGTGTTTCTGGTCTTCACGTTCATGCTCTCTATTCATCCCGTGTTCCAAGATGTACAATTTCTAAAATACTAAATTGGCATCGACTCAGAACTCAATCTTTACTTTTAGCTGTTGTATTTAACAAATCTACACTCACTCCTAGTAACTTCTATGAACTTCCACTGCATGTTTGTTTTAATTCTTTCATACAATGGAAATAGAATGCTTCATTGGCTTTTAGAACTACCTAAATCTTATGAGAGTAAACAAATATTTCTCAACTAAATTCCCTGAATATAATAACAATAAACATCAGAACTGGGCAGGAGACATGGCTCAGATGTTCTGGTGCTTGCCTGCAAAGCCTAACCACCCAGGTTTGATTCCCCAGGACCCACGGAAAGGCAGGTGTACAAAGTGGAGCACGTGTCTCTAATGTTTTTTTGCAGTGGCTGGAGGTCCTGAACTAGTCTCTCTGTCTGTCTATCTTATCTCTACCCCTCTCTGCTGAAAAACTAAATAAAGAATTTTTAAAATATTTTATTTATTTATTTTCAAGCAGAGAGAGAGAAGAGAGAGAGGGAGAGAGATAGCACAAGGGCCACCACCTTGTGGGTCTGGCATATGTGGGTACTGGGGAATTGAACCCGGGGCCTTCGGCACTGGAGGCAAGTGCCTTAACTATTGAGCCATCTCTCCAGCCCAATATTTTTTTTTTAAATCAGAGCTATGATTAACTATGATATCAGCACAGAGGATTGATAATATCAATATTTTCTTGAATTGTTTTGATTTTAGATTTAAAAGGAAACATTCATTGCTTATATCTGCCACTTGAAAAATGTTCATATATTGCTAGTGCATATAATTAGAACTTTTCCAGTTACTAAATTATCATTATCTGTCAACATTATGACTACATGATATTATGTCACTTCTGAGAACTTTTTGTTTAAATGCAGTTATTTCTTGAGTTTAGCACTTACTTTACTGTTTCTGACTAGCTAAAAGTTCAATAAAAAGATGTTTTCTCTTTGATTTCTTTTCTTCTAATTTAATTATTTATTTTGGATTTTCTGTATCCATTTTATGTGTAATAATATGAGTTGCTTATTCTAAAATAAGAAAATAGATTTGATGGATAAATGCTAAACTAATAAAGTAAATCACTTCTGTAAGCCTAGCAGAAACTAACGATATATAGTATATAAAATGTGCATATTTTGATATCCATTTAAGCACAATTTAGCATTCAGACTCATTAAGATAAATTCCCATAAAGGATGAAGTAATTGTCATTTAAACAATAAAATTCTGCTTGAAATGGAAAATAATCAAATAAATCTTCAAATGTGTATTATGTTAAATTATCTAATGATAAAAGTTATCTGAGGAAAAGAAACCAAATTTATGTAGGTGTCTAATTCCATAACATATTGATATAATTGAAGACAATTTCCCCGATCTTCAATTCTCTGGAATACAGATTATGGTGACTGTTCCCACTGATGACTACATTTTTGTTATTATTTTAGAAACAAAAAAAATGTTTCTCTTATAGTAAGTGCTTTGTAGGAATTAGGAAAGGCACCCATTTTTATTTACATTGTCAAAGAAGTACTAACATTTTTAAAGGATCATATTTTATTACAAATAATAAAAAAGGCTCCTAACATAGACCATGTTTACTAGTGAGGTGAAAGAACTAAAGAAAATATCAACTTATTTGTCCATAAATAACTTCTGGGCTTACTATGGTCCAGGTCCTCTTTGCACGTTAGGACATCCATAAAATGTACTCATCTGTAGCTTGTATTCATAGTCAGCATACTTGCAAGGAACTTGGGACACAATACTCTTTTTGAACTTCCTGGAGTTTGTTTCTTGGTCCTAGAAGGATCTCTTCTCTAGCCCAACCTCCAGAGTGCAACTCAGTCACCATGCATCCCAAAGTCCTACTGGCTTTATGGACAACACCGACAAACAGTATAGACACAATTTGCCCATGACACGGGGACTCCTGGGTCCATTTTGCACAGCAAGAATGAATAGGTACCCTGCGTGAAGTGTCCACATGAATGAACACATTCATCAATGTGGTCAATTAAATCTGAAAGGTTCTGTGTGCTTTCTTTAGACTCACTAGCAAGGAAGCAATAAGCAGGCTAGCATTTTCTTTCCATAACAGATTATATAATAGGTTACAAAAAGACAGATTTGATAAGGTACATGGCTAGATCACAATTTACTATAGTTTATTAATTTATTGTTTTATTATTTGTGAATGTGTGTTACATAGACATCTCTCCATACTTTTGTGCTGCAGCTTACGTGTATTTGTAGTGTAGTAAGCTTTTAGAGTAATTTTGTCTCGTATAGGTTTGATGTCTAACAGATATTAGTAATATATAATAGATTGGATGATTATCAGATATTACAAATATCATCTTTTACTGATGGCTAGATAAATATTATATGATAATTAAATTTACTGACATTGAATTGCCTACATAATACTAGAATAAAATATTTTTTTCGTTATGGGAGAAAAGAATATATTGTTTTACATCAGTATTGCTTTGTAAATATTTATTTCTTCATGAAAACTTTTATAAATCAACTTGTGGACTTTGGTTTAACTTTTTTTTCTATTTAGAATTTATTGTTATTTTATGTAAATGGTACATAAAACATTATTGCCAGCTGGAGAGATGGCTCATAGGTTAAGGCACTTGCCTCCAGTGCCTAAGGCCATGGGTTCAATTCCCCAGGACCCATATATGCCAGATCCACAAGGTGGTGGCCCTGGTGCTCTCTCTTTCTCTCTCTCTGTCTCTCTCTCTCTGTATTTCTCTGCTTGAAAATTAATAAAATATTAAAAAAAACTTTATTGCTAGTGTATAAATGAGTGTGACCAAATGTATTCAACTCTGATTTGTGCAACTGGGATTCTTACTGGCCCCCTTTATTCCGTGATGGGATATGAAGGCCCTTCTTGGAATTCTTTCAGCATTATGTAGCTTTCAACATTCTCATTGATACACTCATTTTTATTTCCCCCAGCTTCATTCAGACCAAGATAAAGGAGATGGATCACTCAAATATATTTTATCTGGAGATGGAGCTGGCACTCTTTTTATTATTGATGAAAAAACAGGTGATATTCATGCCACAAGAAGAATTGATAGGGAGGAAAAAGCCTTTTATACTCTCCGTGCTCAAGCTATTAACCGAAGAACTCTGAGGCCAGTTGAACCAGAGTCTGAATTTGTGATCAAAATCCATGATATCAATGACAATGAACCAACATTCCCAGAAGAAATTTACACAGCCAGTGTTCCTGAAATGTCTGTTGTGGGTGAGTGTGTTCACAAAATTTAATAAGATTTTGAAAAGGATAGCATTAATTTGGAGAAATGCTTCTGATATTGTGATTAACTAAAATTTTCTTTTTAATTCCTATCAGAAGTAAATATTTAATATTTATTATTTCAGAAGCATAGAGTTAGATAAAAAGAGATTAATGCATTTTATATTTCTGTAGGTTCGCAAATTTTCACAATACATACAGGTAAGCTTCAAAAAATCAGGATAATACCACTGTAATTTAGTAAAAAAAGTGAAAAATAATATTTCATCACAGAAATTTTATGACAGTCGTATACACTCTTAACACCATATATATTATGAATGTGTTTCTTCCCTGCTGTCCTTTGGGATTGTATCCAGGCACCCTCATAAATACGTGAATCCTTAAATGCTTAATTCCTATATTTAAAATAGTATAGCATTTACATATATCCTATGCATATTGTCACTTAATATTAAGTAATCTCTAGGATGCTTGCAAAATATATTAAAATAAAAATATTTTCAGTACTTATGTAATACTCTTTAGGGACTACAATAAAAAGTTCAGAAAAGAGCCACACCTGACGGTGTACACCTTTAATCCAGCCCTGGGATGGCAGAGGTAGGAGGATCACTATGATGAGTTCCAGGCCACCCTGAGACTAAATAGTGAATTCCAGGTCAGCCTGGGCTAGGATGAAACCCTTCCTCAAAAGACAGAAAAACAAAAAATCAAATCAAAATAAAATGTTCAGAAAAGACAAAGCTTAAAAAAAAATATTTTCAATCTCAGAAGGCTTCACACTTCCAATGCAGATACAGAAGGACTGGGCAAATGAAAAGTACCATAAACAGTACAGTATTACTCCTGAACAGTAGGAGGCCAGGGGTCTGTGAGCAATACCTATGATAGAATAGGGGTTGCTTCTCAATAATAATAGGTCGGGGGCGCATGCTCTGTGACAGAATACAGTTTTGTTCCTGTGTACTGAAGAGCAAAGGGTACATATACAATACCCATGCTAGAATGCAGTGTTGTTCCTGTATACTGGAAAGCTAGTGCACATTAACAATGCTTATGAAAGGATGCAGGATTGCTCCAGTATACTGGTCACAAAATTATGTTTACTAGAAGAGTTTGTCCAGATTTTCTGTATGTCTCAAATGAGTGAATTGATTAGTTTTTTTTCTCACTAAATATATAGGAATCTTTGCACTATAATATTTACATATAAAACTCTTCCGTTAAAAATTTCATATTCAGGGGCTGGAGGGATGGCTCAGCGGTTAATGCACTTGCCTCCAGTGCCTAAGGCCCCCAGTTCAATTCCCCAGGACCCATATAAACCAGGCCCACAAGGTGGTGGCCCTGGTGCGCGCTCTCTCTCTCTCTCTCTCTCTCTCTCTCTCTCTCTCTCTCTCTCTCCTTGAAAATGAATAAATAATATATTTTTTAAAAAATTTCATATTCAAATGGACCTCTTGAAACCTTATAGATAATCACATAATGATATAGAATTACACAGTTAGATTTTAGAATAGATAAAATATTGAAAGTAAAACTCTACTATTCAAGAAAATAGAATTTTTCATTGTTTATAGAAATATATCTAAAAATGTTGGTACTTTCGTTATTTATTAATTACAGATTTAAAACAGATTAATTCTATCAGGAAATATTAATGACATTTTTATAGAAGTGTCTACATTGATATAATAGAAAATACGCACTTGTAATATGGATGTGAATTTCTTTAAGCTGATGAAATGCTTCTGTAGCTTTTCTTTTTATTTAAAAAAGTTTCATAGCAACTCTTCTACCTCCACACTTCTCCATTCTCTGGGATTGTCACTTTATATTTATTTTGCTAAATCACCAGGACTTTTGGCAATCACCTGTTATAAAGCCTTTACAAATATCATGAACTTTATTAGACAGATGTTTAGTAGCTCATAGAACTTGCAATCAGCTTGGACCCTTTCTAAATTTGGAATTTAATCTACTCATAAAATTGTATTTCTGGAGCAAATATTAATTATTTTTATACTTAATTAGCACAGAAATGGAATTAAGGACATGCTGACTCCATTGTGATTTAGATGTGCCCTTTACAACATAACAAGTCTATTATGTGACAATGAATTTAAATATCAAACTTCAACATATTTAATGTGCCCAAGATTATTATATTTTGAGGTATTGTAGCACTGTTAACTATTTAATGCATGCAAATACACCTGCTGGCTAGATAAATATCAATTTGAACTTGAAGTTTGATGGAATTATTATTAAATCTATATCTAAATGTGTATAATGTTTTCATCTAAATGACAAATAACAGTTTCTTAAAGTGGTCATTTTTAAAGCCAAAAATCATGAAAACCAGTGCTTTTGCCCCTCCTTCTGGTGCTGTGCAGAACTAAGCTGAGTTTGGATACTTCAGGTACTTCTGTGGTGCAAGTCACAGCTACAGACGCGGATGACCCTTCCTATGGGAACAGCGCCAGAGTCATTTACAGCATCCTTCAAGGGCAACCCTACTTCTCTGTGGAGCCAGAAACAGGTCAGGACTAAAGCATCCATGTTTTCTAATCTAAGATTCTGTGCAGTGTTGAAAGTATGAAGATCATAGGACAAAAGGACAACTTAATATTTGACTGGGGAGATGGCTCAGTATTTAGAGTATTTGCTGCTCAAGTTTGAGCACCTGGGGTCAGATCCTCAGAATCCTCATTAAACACAGGGAAGGCGTCTGTTCTCCCAATGCTTGGAAGGCAGAGGCGGGAATCCCTAATGCAGCTTGCTCACTAGACTAGCCAAGAGGAATGCTCTGAGTTCAAATGAGAGTCTCTGTCAAAATAAGTAAGGTGGAGAGTGAGAGACCAAGACTTCTGAAGTCAACCTCTGCCTTGCACACACACACACACACACACACATGCACACACTCACTCACACACACACTCACTCACATACACACACTCACATGCACACACACACTCACACACACACTCACACACACTCACACACGCACACACATGTACACACATGCACACACTCACTCACACAAACACTCACGCACACACGTGTCCACACACACATGCACCCACTCACTCACTCACTCACTCACATGCGCACACACACATGTACACACTCACTCACACACACACAGTCACACTCACGCACACACATGTGTCCACACACTCTCACACTCACTCACACTCATATGCATGCACACACATGGACACACACATGTCCACACACATACACTCATGCACACAGACCACACTTACATGCCCACAAAAAAAAAAAAATGACAATCCTAAATTTTAACACTTAGGAAAGTGACTATGCCAAAACTCAAAGCAAAATAATCAAGCTAGCTAATGAAAATAAGTTTTTAGTTTATACTATGGGTCATGTTACATAGAAATATTTTGTTAGGTAATAGCAAACAACATACAAAATTATTAGACAAAACAATGCATGCATGTATATATATATATGCATAGATAGATATAAATATATTTTAATTACTAAAAATCATATTTGTGAGGTGAGCTTATTCAAATAATAGGCAACTCAATGGTTGAATTTTCTCCAAGGTATCATCAGGACCGCGTTACCAAACATGAACAGAGAAAACAGGGAACAATACCAGGTGGTCATTCAGGCCAAAGATATGGGTGGCCAGATGGGAGGCTTATCAGGAACCACCACAGTGAACATCACGCTGACAGATGTGAATGACAACCCGCCTCGCTTTCCCCAGAGTAAGTGCTTTTTTTTCATTTCATAGGAAAATATTTGGTGAAAAAACAGAAAAAGTGAAATTGTTAGCATTGTAATTTAAAACACTGTGATAACATGCCAGCAAGGAGACGGAAGTTACATATGCAGATGAGATCACTGGTATTAAAGATACAACCATATCGTCACAGGCATGTTTCACAGGAGACTGGAATCATGATTTTCAAACCTCTTCATATGGACATGTTGCATGTATGTGTCGCTATGAGTTAAGATCTCATAAAATAGTTCATAAAATAGAAATGATACCTTATTTGAAAGCAGTTAAAATTAATCGTAAAACGATGTTTAGATTTAATAAAGAAGATCCTAACTTGAAGGTAAAATTTTAATAAAACATCTAATTTGACAAATTATAATGTCTCTCCACCAAAAAGGGCCATATTGAAGATCCTTAAAATTAAAGTGATTTACATTTTTATTTATTTGCAAGGAGAGAGAGAATGAATGAATGGGCGTACCAGGGCCTCTTAGGTGCTGCAAACAAACTCAAGATACTTGTGCCACTTTGAGAATCTGGCTTTATGTGGGTACTATGGAATCGAACCCAGGTTCTTGGGCTTTGCAGGCAAGTGATGTAAGCGCTGAACCATCTCTTCAGCCCACGAATTACATTCTCTATCACTGTTTGTGTTAGGGCAGACATACTGAACCACTTTACAGCCCCAATTCACACAGAGATAAACATATTTGGAATTAACCTTTCAAATTCCTGAAATGGGTTAAGAGTAGGTTAGGAGTTATCAGCTACTGACCATTACTTCATGTACATATTCTCTTCTCATACACCAGCTTTGTGGATTTCATGTCGAGTACATACACAAGGTTACAGTGAGTCTTAGTCAACCTAAGAGCCAACCAATTTCCTTCTGTCAAAAGAGAACAGAGTTATTTGGAATCAGCCATAAAACATGATATGGTATCATCTCTGATCTCAAGTTTAATTGGTTCCATAATATTATTGTAATTAATTGCCTAATTAGCATTTTCAATTGGATTAAATATCTTCATGAAAAAGTAAAATGCAAACTTGGACATTGTTGTAATAGTTCAACACTAAAGCCCATTACTCAGTCATGTTTTACTGAATTGACTTTTTTGCCTCTGTGTGTGTGTGTGTGTGTGTGTGTGTGTGTGTGTTTACATCTATTTGGTGTTGCATAGATGTGCAAGTATATGTCCTGTGGAACCCCATGTAATTGCCTTCAGGGTGAGTGTGCAGGTCTCTCACATCCAGTGACTAGAGAGGAATATAACTCTTTTACCTCCTTTCTTTTTTAAAAATATTTTATTTATTCACTTTCAAGGAGAGACAGAGAGAAAACCAGGGTCACCACCTTGTGGGTCTGGCTTATGTGGGTTCTGGGAAATTGAACCCGGAGCCTTGTGCACTGGAGGCAAGTGCCTTAACATGTTAAGCCATCTCTCCAGCCCTTTTACCTTCTTTCTTTTATGAGTGAGAGTCTCTTTTTACTAATTCCAGAATAGACAGCTTCCAGATATTCTCAGTTTTCTTCTCCCCTGCAAAACTGGAGTTATAGGTTTGCATGGTGGTCACACTCAGCTGTCTACCTGAGATCTGGATATTTTCTGAAGACCCTTCAGACTCATATTGGTGCAGGAAACACTTAGCCATCTCCAGCCCTGTATTACTTAATTTTTAACAGTATTTTACTTCTTTCTTCTCTTAAATCTAAATTCGCTATTAATGGTACATGTTTTGGATTAATTTGCTAAAATTATATATGCAGAAAGATTATAAAAGTTCAATAGAACTTCCTGAGCTATGGCTGCATATATTTAATAAATTATTTTCGCTATGCCCATACCCATCAATCCTGCTGGCCATTGGCCTTTTAACCTGTGGAGAATGACATGATTTATGTTTTAAATTATTATATTTTTTATTTTTCAAGTAATTATCTTTCAGGTTTAAGCTGTCTATGCCATTTGTTAGGGAAAAAAAGCTAAACATTTTCATATATATATATACACATATATATATGACATATGGCATATATATGACATATATATGAGACATATGTATATATGACTATATATAGAACAGATTTAGAGACAGCGACACAATTTAACACAATGTGAAATAGAAATTTAGGAATGCACATACATCTCTATGTTGAGTCTGTTTCCAGGAAAATGAACATGCAGAGTGAAGAGAACAGCATGTAACTAATTAGTTCCATAATCCACAGTGAGCAAATCCAATAACCCAAACATTTTTTGAGTAATAAATGCCCCTTTGGACCAGTGTTATACTTTGAGTAGGTCTAGTTATGAATGTTAATTTTAGGAAAACAGGAACAAGAAGGAGGTGGAGGAGAGAAAAATCTCTATAATATAATTCTATGATTTTGATTTTTTTCTAACTGGACACAGAATCAAGCTATTATTGGACTTCTTTAATAAATCATAACAACTCATTCAGGTCATTGTTAGGGTCTGTGTTCAGCCAAGTCAGCTAAGATTACAGACATCAGTGGCAAATCCCTAGTAGTGAAAGAAATATTTCAACACTGACTCCAGATTTATAGTACAGCAGATTTCATGGATTTTCACACAACCTGTACCTCATCAAATTACTTTAAATTATAGATGAAAAAAGAGTTTATGGATCATTTTTTAAATTAGCTTATGTTAGGAATATTTGCAATCCTATCTATTTAGAATCCTCAATCATCACAAAGAGAGTGTTAGACAACAATATAAATTAGCTTTAGGCAACCTGATTTTAATATTTTATATCAAACTTAGATATCCATAGTTGAGAAAAGGGTCGCTTCATGAATGCTATCATATTTAGTATATTATTGAAGCCTCACAACCAACCTATCTAGATCTAGGATGATGACAGTGGTGGGTGGAGGAGGAGTAGGAGGACACAGTAAGTGTGCAACAAAAACAGAGTTAATTCTGCCTAATAGAAATATAATGTAAAATGAACTATATAATGCACATGGAATCTTAACTTTTCTTCCAGGCATATAAATTATTCTTGAAACTTTTATTTTAAATATAATTCTTTAATACAGTTTTAATTTTAAAATAAATAATGTGAATCTTACTCAATTATTTTAAATTATCTTCCTCTTGCTTGCAACAGGTATGTTTAATTTTCATTAAATCTTACTTTAGATTAACTGCGTTTCCGGTCCTTGGCTTCTTTAAGATTAAAGGCTTGTATAGTCATTTCCACGTGGGATTATTTCAGGAGCAGACCCAACCTGAGTCTCAAAGATTTAATTTACTAAGTCACTCACACTGCAGTCAATTAACTGACCTCTCTATTTTCCACTGTCATCAGTGCCTCTAGAGATGGTGTCTACTTGAAGGAATGATGAAAGATACATACCTACTTTAATGCTTGAAGCTGGACTCAGTGGCTTGAATTTATGTACATATATCTACAATTCTATTGATTTCTGATAATGCTGTTCTGATATTATTAGTTATTATAAAAGTCAGATCATAACTTAAACTTTCTAGATGGCTGATTCAGAATTATTATTCTCAAGAGGTTGCATAAAGGGGTTGGAGAGATAGCTTAACAGTTATGGCATTGGCCTACAAAGTGAAGGACCCAAGTGTGATTCCTTAGTAGCCACATAAAGCCAGATGCGCAAGGTGGTGCATATGAGTGCAGTTAATTTGCAGTGGCTAGAAGTCCCTGTGTACCCATTCTCTCTCTGTCTTTTTTTTCTCTATCTCACTCACACACTCTCTCTCTCTCTCAAATAAATAAGTAAATAAATACTTTTAAAAAAGAGGTTACAAAAAGGCCTGTCATTTGGATTGGCTGGGCAAATACAAGTACAGATGTTCTAAAGATTTTTCACAATGGATCTGACTTAGTGATAATTTTACCTGACAGATATCATTGGCAATGCTTAAAGACACTTCTGCTTGTGTTATCTGGTAGGACCAGTGAGTATCCACTGGATGCAGCAAGGATCTTGCCAACAGTTTCTAGGTTGAGAATTTTAGATTTACTATATAAAGAAGCTTTCAAAGGAAATCCTAAATTCATATATGTAAAACTGTCACATTATGGATGCCTGAATCATTTCAGAAACTGAAAATGCACAAAATGAGACAATTTAACATCTCCTGCTCTCAGTTCCTAAATATACATGAATAACCTATCATGAAGTAATTAAAACAATAATAATATCACATCGCTGACTTCAGTAGTAATTGTAACACAAAATAGTTTCTCAGTGCACAAAGAGGTTTTCCCTTTTTTTCACTTAGAGTGTTATGTTACATGGTACTATTTTTACTGTTTTCTATGTTCTCATGCCAAGCTGTGATGCCTTAAGCAAATTGAAAAAATCTTTAAGCTTACAGAGCTTTGTACCCATGAGGACAGCAATAACCCTTGCACTTGACTCTGGTAGCAACTAATGCTACCATCATAAGGAGAGCAGAGGCGCATTTTTTTCTACAAGTGGGAAAACACTCAATGGTTCTTGATTTTTGATTTGTGCTTCACACTGCTAATTTTACAAATGCTGTTTGACATCTACACTGACATCCTTCAACTTGGCATTCCCATTTGAATATGGTAGGTCTGTTTCTCTCAAGTCCTTCATTCTTCCCCTAAAATCTTAAACAAATCAACATATATTTAGATTAAATTTCAGTACCCCAAGAGTTGGATAAAATTATATGGGATAATTATATTGTCTCCAAGTGAATTTTCATAAATGTCAACTTTGTAAAATGTTACAGTTTTCAGTAAATCCAGAATTAGGAAGTAGGGATTGAGATCTATGGAGGTAATGCTCCTGCAAGCAGAGCACTCCTGCTTTAAAAGGAAAAAAATCAAAAAATGATAAAAAAGAAAATGAATAAATAAAATATTAAAAAATAAAATAAATAAATAAAACATTTTTTTAAAAAAATAAAATAAAAAATAAAAAAATAAAAAAGTTGCCACAGAGAAGGCTGGCTGATTTCCCTCTCTCATACACTGAATGTGGCATCAGAAAGGAAGGGTCATCATAGAGAGTAAGAGTTTCCCTAAGGCATTAGGCTGGTATTCAGGATTCTATCCAACTCCTTATTGCCTGGGAACTGGCTCTAGTTTGTGAAAGGAGCTGTATTTGTAAGGACAGCCACAGGGTTCCAGAAGACCACAAAATAGAAAACTTAGCATCTGAGACTGAGAAGAAAAGGAATAGCTGTCTCATAATGGATGATAAAGGCTTCTAAATTATTCAAAAAGAACACCACTGTCCAGTTTTATAAGGCCCAAAGACACAGAGGCAAAACTGAGCAGATGATTCTTACATCTGATTTAAAGATAGATACGGGGTCCCAGGAAAACCAGCCATCACAGAACCAGGCTCACGTTATTCAGAACTGGATCACATAGACATTTAGCACACATCTTACATTGCCAAGTTCAATAGCACATATATGGGTGTAATATCAGTTTAGGATTTCACAAGGCACTGTATCAATACTACACAAAATATCTCTCACTGTACAATTGAGAAATACCTTTGTTTTGGTAATACTATGCACTTAGATAATAAATATCAAATGAATGAGAATTTAGTGCTTATTATGTATTTTTTCTAACAGCAAATTGTATTAATTGCAGGTTGCTTCATTTTCCCAAAATGATTGACAAGAGTAACCAAATCAGTTATTTTTCACCATTTGTAATTTTAGTTATGAAAAATAATGCAGAATATCTTATTAATAGAGAAATGTTAATGCAGATCACTCATAGATGACAGATCTTTGGATGCTCAAATTAACAGAACAATGCTTTTCTGGAGTCAATATAAATTTTTATAACACCTTTCATATAATATCAAAAGATAATAAAGAAGCCATAAAATAGATTGCAGGTTCTCACAAACCTCAAGTGGTTATGATCCCCATGAGTTTTTATGTGCTTGCTCTGTTTGAATATTCTTGACTAAGCTTAACCCATTAATTTATATAATGGTTGATTAGGTACTTTCCCCAAAATAAAAGAATATAGCAATATAAAATAATAGTAGTGGGAATTATTATAGTATGTGCTAAATATGATAATTAAATATATACATGTGTATGAGCAGATACACTCTTATGTGTTATAAACTGAAATTGGCAAACCATTGTCTTTTTTATAATTTTAAATTTCTAATATAAGAAGCAGGTGGAAGACTAATGAAATTCTGCTTTTAATTCTCTACTTCTAAGTAGTGCACCAGAAAATTGCTATATATCTATATCTATATATCTATATCTATATCTATATCTATATCTATATCTATATCTATATCTATATATCTATATCTATATCTATCTATCTATCTATCTATCTATCTATCTATATATATATATATATATATATATATATATTAACTTTTCATCCCACTTTCATTTAATGCCAAGACTCCATGATTTTAAAGGATGATAGGGCCATTTTCATATAACTCTGAATTTTTAAAATGTTTATATGTTTTGATATAAAGCCAGCCAATTGTTTTGGTGTTGGTTCTTTTGTGTTGATTGAGAACCAAGAGCACT
>PVHP010033936.1:0-12573 GCA_004024765.1 Zapus hudsonius
ACACACACACACACACACACACACACACACAAAACCAACTACCACCAAAAACCTTAATGGTGTGAAGAAAATGCTGTAAATTTTATTTATTTATTTATTTAGGTTTTTCGAGGTAGGGTCTCACTCTAGTCCAGGCTGACCTGGAATTCACTATGTAGTCTCAGGGTGGCCTTGAACTTATGGTGATCCTCCTACCTCTGCCTCCGAGTGCTGGGATTAAAGGCGTGCGCCACCACGCCCGGCTAAAATGCTGTAATTTTACTAAAACTGGGGCAAGAAAAAATGGTGCTTCTGTATATGTCAGTGTGTCATGATAACAGTTATTTTTAAATGTTACCTCCGTATCTTTATTTGTGAAATAGGATTGAGAATTATTTGCTCAGGATTTAAAAACAACTGTAAAAAAATTCATAGAGGTATATATTGTATGTTGAAGATATTCCCCACTGTATTTCCTACCTTCCCTTTTCTCCCCCTCCTATGAGTTGTCTTTGTTTCCCTAGACAGTTTCTCTTCTTCTTTTAATTCATATATACATCATATAAAATCTAGGAACCACAACTAAAAGCATAAAATACACTACAAGATTGGATTTATTAATTTTTTTTTTAAATTTTGTTTACTGGCATGTGCGTGTGTGTGTGTGTGTGTGTGTGTGTGTGTGTGTGTGTGTGTACCAAGGCCTCCTGCCACCTGATAAGGAATGCCAGTTCAGCTTTACATGGGTGGCTGGGGTATTAAACCAGACTAGCAGGCTTTGCAAGCAAGGGTCTTTAACCAGTGAGCCATCTCCCCAGCCCCAAGATTGGCCTTATTCACTTAACATGATTATTTTCAGTTATAATTGTTTTCCTGCAAACAGTATCTTTGTTCTTTTTGGTTGAAAAAAAACAATTCTCTTTTGAATACATGTCACAGTTTTTATGCATCCTTCTCTGTTATTGGAAAACTAAGTTGGTTCCATAACTTAGCTATTTGTGAGAAGTGCTGCATTAAATATTGATGTGGGACTTGAGAGACAGCTCAGTGGTTAAGGTGCTTGACTGCAAAGCCTAAGGTTGCGAGTTTGATTCCCCAGTACTCATGTAAAGCCAGATGTTCATGGTGGTGCATGCATCTGGAGTTCCTTTGCAGTGGCTTGAGGCCCTGGTGTACCCATGCTCTATCTGCCTTTTTCTTTCAAATAAATATTGATGTGCAAGTAACCTATGTTGACTTGGAGTCTTTTGGATAAATACCCAGGAGTGTATACCTGATTCACATATTGTAGATCTATTTTTTATATTTCATCTATTTAAAAAAGAGAGAGAGACACAGACAGGGAGAGAGTGAGTGTGGGTGAGTAAGACTTCCTGCAGCTGCAACTGAATTCTGGGGAAACAAACCCAGGCCAGTAGGCTTTGCAAGCAAGTGCCTTGAACCACTGAGCCATCTCTCCAGACCATAGATCTATTTTTTATATTGTATGTGCGTGTGAAGGTGGCTGTATATGTGGATGCATGTGGAGCCACCACGCCTGGCTCATTTTTATATTTTTTTACCCTGACATTTTACTGGGAATTGAATTCAGGTTCTCATGGTTTTTTTTTTTTTTTTTTTTTTTTTTGGTTTTTCGAGGTAGGGTCTCACTCTAGTCCAGGCTGACCTGGAATTCAATGTAGTCTCAGGGTGGCCTCGAACTCACGGCGATCCTCCTACCTCTGCCCTCCCGAGTGCTGGGATTAAAGGCGTGCGCCACCACGCCCGGCTCAGGTTCTCATGTTTTTGATGCAAGCACTTTAGTAATTGATATCTCCCCTTGCCCCGCCCCCATTACATCTACTTTTAGTGCTTTGAGAACCCTCCACACTGATTTACGTAGTGGCTGGACTAGTTTACATTCCCACTAGCAATGCATAAGGCTGCTTTTGGTCCACATCTTCTCTAACATTTGTTGTTATTATCTTGATGACTGCCACTCTACCTAGAGTGAGATGAAACCTCACAGTAGTTTAAAAAAATTTTTTTTTTGAAAGTGAGAGAATGGATGTGCCACGGCCTCCAGCCACTGCAAATGAACTCCAGACACGTGCACCACCTTGTGCATCTGGCTTTATGTGGGTACTGGGGAATCAAACTTGGGTCCTTTTGCTGTGCAGGCAAACGTCTTAACTGCTAAGCCATTTCTCCAGCCCCACCTCAAAGTAATTTTGATTTGCATTTCTTTCTTTTTTTCTTTGGAGGTAGGCTCTCACTTTAGCCCAGGCTGGCCTGCAATTCCCTATGTAGTCTCAGGCTGGCCTGGGCTCACAGTGATCCTCCCAACTCTGCCTCCCAGGGCTGGGACTAAAGTTGTGAGCCACCAAGCCCGGCTGATTTGCATTTCTATGATGGCCAATGAGGTTTAGCTTTTCTTTTTTGGTGTGTGCTTGTCTACAGACACTTCATACACATGTCCTGTGTGCAAGCATATGAAGGCAGGAGGAGTTTGTGAGTTATCTCCTCTATTGCTCTTCCACTTTATTTTCCAGAGACAGTTTCTTCACTGACCAGGAGCTCATTGTTTTTCCTGGTGTTTGCTGGCTGCTGGTGGTTTCCCTCTCTGTTTGGATTTATGAATGGGAGACAGCTTCTTCCTCCATTGATGGAACTTCCTCTGGATCTGTGAACTGAAATAAATCCTGTTCCTACCATAAACCTAGGCTGGTAGGCTTTGCAAGCAAGTGCCTTTAACTGATGAGCCATCTCCCCAGCCTCTATCTTCTTTTTTGGAGACAGGGCCTCACAATGTAGCCCCGACTGGCCTCATACTCTCTATCCTCTCATCTCTCCCCCCCCTGAGTGCTAAGATTATAGGTGTGCACCATGCTTAGCCAAAAAAGGTTTCTTTTAATGAGGGGATTCACAGGGTTGTCACATACCTGTAATCTCTGAGATGAGAGGATCAAGATTTTGAGGGCAGCCTGAGCTATAATGAGCCTGTCTCAGAAAACCAAGGGCTGGGGATGTAGACCAGTTGATTGCTTCCCTGGTATATGCAAGGGGTTTAGTTCAATCCCAGAACCACAAAAAAGTGATTCTCTAAGCACAAAAGGACTGTTTTCTTCCATGGGAGATAGGATCCTCGTCATTTTCACCAAGCATAGCCTTCAGACAGAAAAAGCCAGAGTTATGACTTCTTTCCAACATAAGACAATTACACCATATGTAATTGAAACACTATGACGTCATTCACCCAGCAGTTTGGATGAAAGTATTGCAAAACCTGAAAACTATAAGTGTTATGAATAAGCACAGTGCTGACGGAGCGCTACTAAAACTGTTAACGGGAAGACTCCATTTATATGTAGTTTCTAGGGCATCTCCTCAGTATTATTGGTAGTGACAGTAGGAATAGCAGCAAAAGAAAAAAGAGCAACAGAGCAGCAATAACATCAGCATCATTTACAGCCACCTTTGCCAGGCCATTTCCCAAGTAAACTATGGACCTTTTCATGTCTGATAAGTTCACTGATGAGGAAGCCAAGATGGGCCAAGTTCAGGTAATTTTCTTAAGACTACACAGCTGGTTAGATATATTCCTAGGATTTAAACCCACCATATATCACAGTGGCATGGACAGAGAGATATGATTCATTATGGAGGATTGAAAACATCTCATCATCTAAGGCCTGAACAAAACCTCCGAGGAAGTGGTGAGATGAGCAAGAGACCTACCTCCACAGCAAGTCAGATAACCTGTGAAAGGATAATGGAGACAGACACCCAGGATACCCAACACAGTCCAAAGCAGAAATCCAGAGACTCTTAAGATCTAAACAGTAAAGCAGACTTAAAACTCACCCACCATGACTCAGGGAACTTTGGGGAAGAGTGAGCAGAAAGATTATAAGAATCATGGAGGGAGTATATCCAGAGACATTGCCCCCCTTAACAACAGCAACAACAACAATACATACACACACACACACAAACACACACACAGATACACACACAAACAAAAACTGGCTACTGCTTGTACAATTCATAACCCTCATACCATGGACTGTTCCAGCAATCCCTCAGCAGGTTGGGGACAGAGAAGAGGGAAATGGGGGTACTATCATAAGACTTGCTCATACAATATATTGAATTATTAACAATAAATAAGTTTTTTTAAAAAATCACAAGATGGGGTCTGGGGAGATGGTTCAGCAATTAAAGCTGCTTCTTGCAAAGCCTACAGGCCCAGGTTCCATGCCCCAGTACCAGATGCAAAGTGGCACAAGCATTTGGAACTTGTTTACTGTGTCTGGCAAAAGGCCTCTGGATATTCCCCCATCATGGCTCTTACAATCTTTCTACCCCCTCTTCTGCAAAACTCTCTGAGCCTTGGTGGGTGAGTTTTAAGACTGCTTTACTGTTGAGCTCTTAAGAGTCTCTGGGTTTCTGCTTTGGCTATGTTGAGTATACTCGGTGTCTGTCTCCATTACCAAGTGGTCAAATTTCAACACAACCAGATCAGAGAAGGTGCATGAGGTGAAACATGGTGTAGTCAACTATAACTTCCACACAATTTAAGGAAAACACCCCAGAACTATTAATAAAATGTGACGAAAATCACTTAGTGGCATTCATAGACATTTCCTGAAAATAAAATCTGGTGAACTTAAGACATTAAAAAATCTAAAGGTGGGCTGGAGAGATGGCTCAGCTGTTAAGGCACTTGCCTCCAGTGCCTAAGGCCCCGGGTTCAGTTCCCCAGGACCCACATATGCCAGACCCACAAAGTGGTGGCTCTGGTGTGCTCTCTCTCTTTCTCTCTCTCTCTCTCTCAATCTCTGTATCTCTGCTTGGAAAATGAATAAATAAAATATTAAAAAAAATCTAAAGGTATGCTTAAATTTAGTATTATGTGATTCAACAATGAAATACCGAGTCAGGAAAAGAATGAAGAAATGATTCTTAAAAGGGCTAGGGCTGAAGCTCAGTGGTAAGAGTATTATTGCCCAGTATGTGCAAGGCCCATGATTCAATCTCAATTACTTAAAAAAAAGTCAAAGTGGTGTGTGAATGAAAAAGAATCAAGTGAACACTGCAGTCATACTAAAATAAAATGAAGACAGCAACAAAATACAGAAAGGTAGCAATAAACTAACAATAGCAGTGACAATGATGACATGTTCCTATTTGTCATTGTCCTGAGTCGTGTAGGTGGATGCAGTGGAACTCTTACTTTTATGCAAGATGTGGGCATTGCTACCTTGAAATCAGAACAGCTATTACCTATATGGCACCCTTGGAAGCTCAGACCTAGTAACATTTCCTCATTGAAGGAGAGGGAGCATCCTCAGATCCTCAACTGAGATTCCAGCCACCCCTGCCTCCCTCCAGCACACTCCCTCCCACCTTCTATATGCAATCCTGCCCCAGCTGCATGTGGCTTTGTGGGGCTAGAGATGAAAATCCATTGGAATGGGGACTCCAGTGATGCAGTTTTTGTGAGTCATCACAAAACTGTTTAATTATCTGTTTATTTCATTTCCCTCTGTGTGTGTATATGGACACACCAGGACCTCTTTATTTTCTGAGGTAGAGTTTCACTCTAGCCTACGCTGACCTGGAATTCACTATGTAGTCCCAGGGTGGCCTTGAACTCACACAGATCCTCCTACCTCTGCCCCCTGAGTGCCAGGATTAAAGGTATGTGCCACCATGTCTGACCACCAGGACCTCTTGTCACTACAAATGAAATCTAGACACTTGCACCACTTACATCTGACCTAGGTGAATATTGGGGAATTGAATACAGTCCAGCAGGCTTTTCAAGAAAGCACCTTTAACCTCTAATCCATTGCTCCAGCCTCTGCCTCAGAAATCTTGGAATCCTAGTTGCAAGGGAGATCTCTTGAAGCTATTTAAATAGGAAATAAAAAACTTTACAGAGTAAGAAACACCTTAATAGGTAATAATAGTTTGAAAGCAGTAATAATTTTAAGATAAGTAGGTAAGCATAATGAACATAATGAGTTTCAGAGAGAAGCTAGAACTTTAAGAAGATCATGAAACTTTATTTTGGTGCTGGGGATGGAACCCCAGTACTAGGTATGCACACTCATTGAGCATCAATGAGGGAACAAACTGTGGGAATGAATTGCAGGATTATTTCTTATGGACCTTACAAATGACTTCTCTTGTGATTATTGCTCTGAGATGTGAAATTCCTTAGTTGTAATTTGCCTTACAGTCAATCTTACACCTGCAAGGCATTGTCTATGTAATCCACCTGCTTAAAACAATGTGACTGGTTTTCCTCTGCCTTGGTGTACCTTTTACCTGAATAGCACAGATGACCAATATTGACAATGTTTAGAGATGGCGAATGATTTTTTTTTTTTGTTGTTTTTCAAGGTAGGGTCTCGCTCTAGCCCAGGCTGACCTGGAATTCACTATGTAGTCTCAGGGTGGTCTTGAACTCACAGCAATCCTCCTACCTCTGCCTCCCAAATGCTGGGATTAAAGGCATGTACCACCACGCCCGGCTGCGAATGATTTTAAGATTTTTTTTTAAAGATATTTTTTGTCCAATTTCCTCAGAGGCCTCATTGGACTCTCTAAGTCTCTCTAGTTTAGTGGTTATTTTTCTAATAATGTTGATGAACTTAAAAGTGAGCCAATCACATCCCTCCGTTTTTTGAGATAGGGGCTCACTCTAGCCACACCTTTTATTCCACTATAAAAAGCCAGTATGCATTTCTCTAGAGAGATGGCTATTTCTAAATTAAGCATAGGCTGAAGGTAAAGAGGGTTAGAGGGTCAAGATAAGACTCATTGCAGCCAACTGAAACTTATCTACCAAGCTGGGGAGATGGCTCAGTGGTTAAAGGAAGTTGCTTGCAGAGCTTACTGGACTGGGTTCAGTTCCCCATTACCCATATAAAGCCAAATGCACAAAGCGGTACATATGTCTGCAGTTTGCAGTGGCAAGAGGCTCTAGCACACCAATTCTCCTCTCAAGTAAATAAATAAAAATATTTTTTAAAAACTTAACTATTTACCTATAATAAGTAAGCTTAGTACTGACTGCCTGAAGTGCTCTATTTAAATATTTATTTGCAAGCAGAAGAGACAGAGGGAAAGGGAGAGGAAAGGGGGAAAATGGGTGCTAAGGCCTTTCTCCACTGCAAACGAACTCTGGATGCATGTGCCACTCTGTGCATCTGTCTTTACATGGGTAGTAGGTTATCAAACCTTCGACTTCAAGCTTTGCAAGCAAGTGCCTTTAACCACCAAGCCATCTCTCCAGCCCCGAAGTGCTTTATATAAAACAAGTAAAACAAAATGATGTTCCAGAACATCGCTTTAAGAGTACTATTCTTTAAGAAAAATAACCTGATACATTATAAAAAAAATGGGGGCTGGGTATGGTGGTGCATGCCTTTAATACCAGCACTCGGGAGGCACAGAGAGGAGGATCTCTGTGCGTTTGAAGCCAGTCTGAAAGTATAGACTGAGTTCTAGGTCAGCCTGAGCTAGAATGAGACCCTACTTCTTAAAAAAAAAATGTCTAATGGAAGAGCACAAAACTGTAACCAGTTTAATATTGCTACATCAAGAATGAGGCTTCTCATATTTTTGAACTATGACAGACACTATATCAGTAAAGAAAAAAGAATTTGGGCTTCAAATGCAAAGAAGTTATTTCTGGGTGAAAGTTTGAAACTTCAAAAAGTTGGAGTTTTAAGCCGGGCGTGGTGGCGCACGCCTTTAATCCCAGCACTCGGGAGGCAGAGGTAGGAGGATCGCCGTGAGTTCAAGGCCAGCCTGAGACTACATAGCCCAGGTCAGCCTGGGCTAGAACGAGACCCTACCTCAAAAAACAAAAACAAAAAAAATTTGGAGTTTTGCTGGATGTGGTGGCATACATCCTTAATCCCAGCACTCAGGACATTGAGATTAGAAGGATCTCCAAGAATAGCCTGGGACTACAGAGTGAGTTCCAGGTCAGCCTGGGCTAGATTGACACCATACCTTGTATTAAAACAACAAAAAATATGGATTTTCAATAATACTGTTAAACTGTATACTTGAAAACAGATAAAATGGCAAATTTTATATCATGTATATTTTACCACAACAAGTTTTAAAAATTAACTTGAAATACGACAATTGACAAAAACATTTCCTTGCGATAGGTATAGAAATAAAGTGTACAAATCATATTCACTATTTTAAAATAAACCAAATTCTAAATAGTCTGAAAAATCATTTATAGTAGTTACTAACATGGAAAACTAACCTAATGAATTCAACTCTTTTGTTTATGAATTGTAATAACAAATGACGACAGGAAGTGGCTTTTATTGTTTCAACGTACATTCATGAAACTCTGATTTTAAAGATTAAAAAACACACTCATGATTGAATCAAATTTCAGAGCCTGCCCATTTTCACCATTATTAAGATAACAAATGGAGTTTTGCTATCTTTTCAAATAGTTCAAGTTAGCATAGTGAGATTTTAACTGTGATTAAGGAAAAAGTACAAGACATATTCAATAAAGATCTCAGTTTGGGTTGGAGAGATGGCTCAGTGGTTAAGGCACTTGCCTCTAGTGCCTAAGGCCCCAGGTTCAATTCTCCAGGACCCACAAGGTGGTGGCCCTGGTTCTCTCTCTCTCTCCCTCTCTCTCTCTATTTTTCTGCTTGAAAATGAATAAATAAACCGCTGAGCCATCTCTCCAGCCCTTGAATAAATAAAATATTAAAAAAAATCTCAGTTTGCAGGCCAAGCAGTTAGGCTTCCATGTGAAAAGCAAAGCAATGCTTCCTGATATATGATACAATTAATAGTGTTTTTTTGTTCCTTTTTTGAGGTAGGGTCTCACTCTAGCCCAAACTGACCTGGAACTCACTCTGTAGTTCTAGGCTGGCCTTAAACGCACAGCAATTCTCCTACCTCTGCCTCCTGAGTACTGGGATTAAAAGCTTACAACACCACGACAGGTCAATCTATAGGTTTTTATATGAGCTTATTTATTATAAATTAATTCCAAAGAGCATTTAACAATACAAATTTTATTAAAAAAATAAGTAACATCAAAACCATCCATCAAATCTATATTCAATGTAACCAAAATAAACAAACACAAAATTTAAAAAAATATACATACATACATACATATATATATATATATATATATATATATATATATATATATATATATAGGCAAGAAACAAGTGTATTTTGGTCCCAATATTTTTGAATATATTATCTTTATCCAAAGAAGTTACATTAATGGCAAAGAAGATATTGCATACTAGATGGATAGCAATATAGTTTTAAAACTTGCTTTAAGATCTGTAAGAAAAGATTTGTCAATTTTTTGGCTTTGAACTCCTAAGAGGTTAATAGTAGGCTCAAGATAAATAGGGCACATATTAACTAATAGTCTGAACAAGTATCTAATTAAGAGGCTACCAAAAGGTAGTTACATGAAATATGCAGAGAATTTTAAAGAAATTTTTTAGAGTTCTTTTTTTAAAAAAATATTTTATTTATTCATTTTCAAGCAGACAGATACAGAGAGAGAGAGAGAGAGAGAGAGAGAGAGAGAGAGAGAGCGCACCAGGGCTACCACCTTGTGGGTCTGGCTTATGTGGGTCCTGGGGAATTGAACTCGTGGCCTTAGGCACCAGAGGCAAGTGCCTTAACCGCTGAACCATCTCACCAGCCCTAGAGTTCTTAACAAAAAAGCAACAAAAAACCCAAAAGCTTTAAGAAGAAAAAGTATAAGAGTAGACATAACAAAATGGACATAAATAAATTTAGTGAAGAACAAAAAATCCAAGATATCAAAATTTAATGATTTTTAAAAAGTCTAAATACTAGTATTATTGAAGGAAGACTTCTGAAATTAATACTGGATAGGACAATATGAGTAACTGCTACTTTGGAATTGTAACTTTAGAAGTCTGTTTTTCCAAGAACACGCAAGTAATCTTGGTTTGTTATACAAATGGGACTTTCATATTCTTTAAACTGCATGCATACTAGAGAAAGATTAACGGGGCATAGCCAAAATGATTAAACTTGAACTTGAATATCGAAGCACTCATTTGATAGGCTTTTGTTGGTTAGAATCAACACATAAGCTTAAATTCACCAACTAAAGCCCCTAATGGGAAGTTGTGCTCAATTTGGTGGACCTTGAGGTCATCTCTGGCCAAATCAGCACCAGCCTCATGGGATGCCAGTCATTTAGGAAGGGATTCTCCCCAAGAATTGATAAATTCTTAAGGCCACAAACTAGAAGAGGTTTCACAGTCAAATAATTCATATTCCTTGAAAAGAGATAACAGGCATCAGTTGTGTCCATCGAAGGAGGACACTGTCCAGGATTACACTGGACATTTTTTGAAATCTCAGTGTTGCTTCTGCATCTGAAAAATAGAATAATGACAGACAAGGAATAAGGGAACAACTATCTGACCTAAAATGTGAGACGTGTCAGAAATTAAGAAGTAGACAAAACAAAACAGATGAACAACCATATTATTTTGACTTTGATATTCTGATGGCAAGTAAGCAGAGAAAAACAGATTATCTCAAGCAAAGTCAGAAAAGACAATAGCAAGAAAAGTTACTTTTGGAGAGTCAACTAGAGAAAAAAAAAACACATGTTAAGATATGTTAACCCGACACGAGGATAAGGTGGAATAAGAATCTAGAGCCATCTGAAAGCTGAAAAGAACTGAATAATGAAAGGTGGTGTCATGAGTTTTAACTGCCTTCATATGAAAAAAACACTTCAGGACATTGAAATTAGGAAATTGCTTTTATGTAAGAAAACACTTCAGGACTTTGAACTTAGGAAATTCCAACTTGTCTTGCACCAGGTTTCATGAGCAGGAATCTATTTCAACAAGTGGCTTAAAAAAAAATAAAATACTTTAATTTTTTTAATTTCTATTAATGATGCATTTAAAAATTGCAGCAATGTTAAAATTCACTGAAGCAAAATTTATTGAATAAAAATAAAACTTACTCAGATGGGTATTCAGAAGTTGAGATACATTCAGACACTGCAAAGAGAAGAAAGTTTTATGCTGAAAACAGTGTATATGCAGAGTGAGACTACTGATTTAATACATAAGTACACATACTATAGCTTTAAAAAACAATGGACCAAATATCATAAATTCAAAATAACAACTAATTGTACATACCATTCTCAATTATAACTTGACATGTATGAGTCTTACGATGACTTAAGTGTTTAGCCATACGGTCTAAGGCAGAAGAATCAGCTAAGAAATCACATTTAAGGCACACTAGAGTGATGCCCCTATGGAAAAAGATAAGACTATAAGAAAAAGGATCATATTTGGAAATCCATACACAAAGCCATTAACTATTATCTCATGTAAGAACTCATGATTTTTATTTTATGTGCCATGACTGTTTGTTATAAATCTGATACATCTAAATGCTTCTCTAGGTCTGTACTCAGTGCTAACATACTTGCCTGGCGTGTGCAAGGTCCTAGGTTTTATCACCAGCACTTTAAAAAGGTTTTCTAGAAAATGGCGTAGTCTATCTAAATTATACTAACAGTACTTTATAAACTGTTCACCCTCAACTTGTTACTAAAGCAGTCTTGCCTCCACAAGCAATCTATGGAACTTGTGTAAGTCACAATGATTCCATGACTTTTGCCTAACTGTAAAACAAGGATGTAATATTCATTCAAATATATGTTTGCTCAGGACCTTCTTTATACACTGGACTACTGGTATTTCATTTAAAATTTTTTTTGAGACAGGGTTTTAATTTATCCCAAGCTGACCTGAAACTCACTCTTGTAGTTCAAGGGTGGCCTTGAAGTCCCAGCGATCCTCCTACCTCTGCCTCCTGAGTGCTGGAATTAAAGGCATGTGCCACACACCAAGCTATTTTTACACTTTAATTCATGCTTCTCTTCCAAGTAGAATATCCTTGTGCATTTAAGTAAAAACCTTGATTGCCTTTGAAACATAACTCTCAGTCCTTATTATAAGCCTCCTCCTATTACTGTAGTTATTTATGAGCCTATCTTATATCACTCTAATAAAAAGCACATTCTTTGAAGACTGTTACCAAGCCTTTTCCCTCATCTCAGAGGTCATTACACGATCTGTAACACTATTATACATGATGCATAAACAGTAAATAGTTAAATGAACAATTCATCTAAACAAAATAGTACTTAACAAAAATATCATTCTACAGAATTATAAATATATCCCATATATAAAAAATTGACCAACTTTCTTTTTAGATTTAAGACCCAGCCATGCTGAGAAAAAATCTCTCATCTTTAAAATCAAACTGTTATTTAAAAACCAAGCACAGCTGGGTGTGGTGGCATACACCATTAATCCCAGCAGAGGTAGGAGGATTGCCGTGAGTTTAAGGCCAACCTGAGACTACATAGTCAATTCCAGGTCAGCCTGGGCCAATGAGACCTTACCTTGAAAAACCAAAAAAATTAAAAAAAAAATTATTTGAGATAGAAAGAGGAAGGGAGGGAGGTGGAAAGAGGGTGGGAGAGAAAGGGAGGGAGGGAGAGAGAGA
>PVHP010033937.1:0-19644 GCA_004024765.1 Zapus hudsonius
ACAAGATGTCACATCTCGATGCAGAAACATTTATACAACCATATTTATAGCAGCTCAATTCATAATAGCCAAGAATTGGAATCAACCCATATGCCCATCCATGGAGGAATGGACAGAGAAACTGTGGTATATTTACATGATGGAATTTTACTCAGCTGAAAGGAAAAATGAAATATCGAAATTTAGGAAAAAATGGTCTGACTTCGAGCAGATCTTACTAAGCGAATACTCAAAAGAGCAGAGAATCGAACACCACATATTCTCCCTCATATGTGGTCCTTAACCAGGATAACCGTTTTCTTTATGCAGACTAGTAGAAAGAAGTGAGATGTTATGAATGAGGGGTAAGGGATGGGGGAGGGGAATGGCTTAAGCAGGAGGCCAATCCAAATTAGGTTCAAAAACATAAAATCCTCACAAGCATACTGTAACCTATTGAGAAAGTAGTGAGCGTCGCCTGGCAAGAGGGGCCATGAGTAGTAGGGGAGAGAATCTAAGCCTGTGAATAATTAGATCAGCCTGACAACCTCCGGTTCCAACCACTGGTTCCTTCCCTCACTGAGCTGTTGACCAAAGCGATGCATGAGATTCCAACAAGACAGAATTCTGTCAAAGCTCTTGAATGCCTTCCCCAGGCCTGAGGCAAAACCCTGTTGCTGAAGAAACCACAGAATGCCATCGATCAGCATCGAGAGACCCTTCAACGTCTGGAACAGTATCCAGCCCCCAGAAGGCAGTTAGTGTAGTGCTGGAAGGCACTGCACAGGCTGCCAGGGGAAACTGATCAATGACAGATGGGGTAAACAGAGACCACTGACACGAAACACAATCTGCCGTCATGAGTAGGCTGACCACACCTCCTACAGGGCGAGAACAGTGAACTAAGAAAGGAGCACTTGTGTAATGGAGGAGCCTGGGCCTGGGGGAGACAATCAACAGCTTTAAAATTCTGCCAATTTTCCACTTAGTGAGGGGGACCCCTTGTCTGGAACTTGGGATTCAGGGTGATAGGCACCGGATCCCGTACTCTTGGGCTCCCAAGACAAGTTGTACTATGGGAGCAATTGACGGGGAGGCTACTAAAAATAGAATCTAAGTAATCCAGAATTGTGTATATTTGTTAACCTACACTGATCTCACTCTCCGATGGAGATTGTGTTTGTATTTTTCAGAATGCAGCGAGAGAGCTGGGCCCATCTAACCCTACCAACCGACTATAGGCCTATAGCTGAGATTCTGGCAAAAGAGAAGCCACCACAGTCATACTGTGGAGGATCCATATGGAACCCCACAGAGAATGTCGGGATGAACAAGGGACCCACAGCCACAGCCATTCAATCAACACAGGATAAGCCAGTGAGACAGAAACCAATGATTTTCGACACAAAGACCCCTAAGCTCACAACCTTAAAGCAGCCTTAATACTCATCCACCACGACTCAGGGAACTATGCGGAAGAGGGGGCGGAAAGATTGTGAAAGCGTGGTGGGGGAGATTATCCAGAGGTACGGCCAGGAGAACCTGGCTGAATACTAGGCTATCCATGGTCCCCTGTCACAAGGACTGATCCAGACGACCCATGGAGGAGGTTATCCAGCGAATTGGGGAGGGGAGGGCAGCGGGGAATTGGGGATAACAACTCATTGTTTGCCCACTAAATATTGTAACTCATTATGGACAATAAAAAAAAAGAAATAACAGAACAAACTTCAACTTTTTTAATATTTTTATTTATTGATTTATTGATTTATTTGCAAGAAAGAGAGAGAGAGCATGGACATGCCAGGGCCCCTTTCCTTTGTAAATGAAACCGAGATATATGTGCCACTCTGTGCATCTGGCTTTATGTGGGTACTGGGGAATTGAATCCAGGCCAGTAGGCTTTGCAAGCAAATGCCTTTAACTGCTAAGCCACCTCCTCAGCCCAGCTTTCATATCTTCCGAGCTTGCTGAATTAAACAGCCTGGATTCCTTTCACTATACCTTGTTTGCACTTATATCCGATGACTCTCTTGGAACTAACTCCAGACAGGCAAAGTTGGATTAAGTGCTGACCTCAGGGCCAGACGCAGCCACGGACATGATTACCATTTGGATAGTGTATCTTACTATGGGCTGCCGTGAATTTGTAGCAAGATCCCTGGCTTCAACTCACTAGATGTAATAGTTATGACAATCAAAAATGTCTCCAGACATTTTCATGTAGCAGGGGAGAGCCGAGGATTAGAATTTAGATAATACCCAGCAAAATTCCAATGCACCTCAGAACTTAAGGAGTACCCAAATTCTTGTCTATAAAGTTAAAGAATTAAAATTATAGAGCACCAGAGGGTAAGGTATAGTGGGAGACTTTATTTAAAGGAAAATGGGAAGTTACAGAGATCTCCAGCCGCCAGTGTGGAGAGAACACGTGGGAGAGGTTTTAGCCAAAATCTATGCTGTTCAGCTAAACAAGCAGGAAAAGGAAAGATAACAGAGGACTCCCATCATGAGGAAAAAAGCTCATGTGAGGAGATCTTTGTTTTTTTATTGTCCATAATGAGTTACATTATTTAGTGGGCAGACAATGAGTTGTTATCCACAGTTCCCCAATGCCCCTTTACCCCAGCCCCAATCAGCTGGATATCCTCCTCTGTGGGCCATCTGGACCAGTCTTTGTGGTAGGGGACCATGGATAGCCCAGTCTTCAGCCAGGTTCTCCTGACCCAAGTGTGTTGTTACTGAGGGTTGCCAAATCTCTGATATTCTCCCCCACCACGGCTCTCACAATCTTTCCGCCCCCTCTTCCCCTCAGTTCCCTGAGTGGTGGTGGGTGAGTATTGAGGCTGCTTTAATGTTAAGAACTTAGGGGTCTTTGTGTCAAAAATCATTGGTTTCTGTCTCACTGGGTTATCCTGTGTTGATTGAATGGCTGTGGCTGTGGGTCCCTTGTTCATCCTATCATTCTCTGCGGGGTTCCATATGGAGCCTCCACGGTATGACTGTGGTGGCTCATCTCTTGCCAGGATCTCAACTATTGGCCTGTGGTCAGTTGGTAGGGTTAGATGGGCCACAGCTCTCTCGCTGTATCCTGAAAAATACAAACACAATCTCCATCAGAGAGTGAGATCAGTATAGGTTAACAGATATACACAATTCTGGATTTCCTGTGAGGAAATCTTGAACCCCGCCCCCACCCCTGCCATTAGGCCAGGGTGAGGGAAGGCCTTACCTTCCTAAGGCCTGGAAATTCAGAAGTCCTTCTCCTAAGGATCCATGTGGATGGAAGAAGAGGCTGGACTTTGTTTCAGTGACTTTATAAGACCTCCACCAGGTAAGCCAGAGAGACAACTGGTTGGTTGATACCTGACCAATCAGTTTTAGCACCTAGGTTTGAACTCTGTCTAGAAACACCTCCCAGTCAAGGGGAGAGGGTCTATGGTACTTGCCTGGATTAGTTAACTGTCACAGTCAGATGTCTCCTTGGGGACAAAATCATCTCCAGTTGAGAACTGTTTTCCCAGAAGAGCATAAAGGTAAGTGTAGGCTGGATGTTCTATGTCTCTCCTAAATCCACAGAGCCACCAAACTTACGTGGCTTCCTGATGGTACTGGAAAAGCTGAGGCAGGAGAACCGCATGGTCATGGTCTGCCTGGGCAACTTAGGGAAATTTGGTCTAAATTTTAAAAAAAAAACACAAGCAGGCAGATAGGTCTAAGGCGATGGCTCAGTGGATAGAGCGTTTGTCACATAAGCATGCTGACTGGAGCTCTGATCCCCATCACCCATGTGAATTGCAGCTGGATGTGGAGACGGGGTCCCTGGGTCAGCTGGCTATCAATGAGCTCTAGGTTCAAGTGAGGGACCCTGTTACAGTTAATAAAGGAAAGTGCACTCAAGGAAGATGCCTACCGTCAACCTCTGGCCTCTACCTGTATGCCCACCCGTACAGGTGTGCACCCACACACATACAAATACACATACACACATGCAAAGGAAAACAGACCTAGGGATACGGCTCAGTCACAGGACACTAGCATAGCATGGAATCACCCAGATAAAAATAAAATTTGCACTCAGCATGGTGGTGCACCCCTTTAATCCCAGCACTTAGGAGACTGAGGTGGGAGGCCAACGTAGGACTACAGAGTGAATTCCAGATCAGCCTGGGCTAGAGTGAGACCCTACCTCAAAAAAAAGTATTAATAAAAAATAATAAAGTTTGCATCATCATTCCTCACAAAGCAGAAATTCTAGAAAGTTGATAACTTTATTTTACATCCATATGTCTTTCAGATGAGAAGTATCTGACAGACAAGAGTTGAGTCTCTATATTAGTTTAAAAAATAAAAGAAACAAAGAAAGAAAAAGAATATGAGAAAGAAAAAAGAAAGCCAGAATTCAGAAATATACTTTATTTTTTTAAAATAATATACTTTGTCTTAAGTGTAATTCCCCACCAACCTCACACCCATTCATTACATTACATTAGAGTGCAGCAGTTAAAAAAAAAAAAATAAGTAGAACTGGAGAGATGGCTCAGCGGTTAAGGCACTTGCCTCCAGTGCCTAAGGCCCCAGGGTTCAATTCCCCAGGACCCACATAAGCCAGACCCACAAGGTGGTGTCCCTGGTTCTCTCTCTCTCTCTCTCTCTCTCTCTCTCTCCTTGAAAATGAATAAATAAAATATTTTTTTAAAAAGTTATGGGAAGGAGAGAGGAGCTGGAAGTTCTCAAATCCTTGAGTCTTACAAGTTAGAATCAAAAACCTGGTCTTCCTTCTGGCAGTGTGGCTTTACTATGGATCCCAAGGACCATTCATTCAGTCAGGTGGATTTTTAGTTTAGGGACAGACTTTTGAAATGGTCAATGCATCGGGTGTTGGTTACTCCATACACTATAGAAATTCAAATACGTTGTTGTTAGCTTAACACTTTTGTGTTGGTCCATACCCTCCTAGAATTCTCTCTAAAATCAGACCAGCTTGACTTCTAAATGACAGTTCCAGGAATACAGAACGCAAGCACAAAAAAACATAAACAAAGTAATGGGGTCTTTTCTCCCCCTCCACCCTCTCTGTCAAATGCTCTTGGAGTTTTCCCATTCATCTGTGAGGGAGAAAACACAGTATTTTGTTTTGATGTGAAGAATAACGAGAGGAATTCCTCAAAGCTTGGGGTGGGAAGCGGGACGGCGAAAGGCTGAAGGTTGATTCTTTTGTTTGGTTTTTATTGTGCATGACTAAATGTATTAGACATGTTGGATCACAGAGAATACGCACCCGTGAATCACGGAGCTGTTGAATTTGTATGCATTTTGCCTACTGATAATGGTTGCCCTTCCCAGCTACTAAAGGCCCGCTTGCTAACATGGTGTCCAAGTTACTTAAATAAAATTCCCATCAGAGCGTGCTATGTGAGACTTCCATAGGAAACAAGATCTTTTCCCCAAAGCCTTTTATTGATATACGATGATTTTTCCATGATTGTTTTTACTCTTCCAGAACTGTCATCGGGAAGGTAGGAAAGAACGGTCACAAAAGGAAGTGATAGACATGAAGGGTTTCAGAAAGCACTATTCATAGCCTACGTCAAGCTGTAAGTAAAAACACATTTTTCGAATTTGATCTTTTCAATAACAATCCTGTAGGCCTCTGCGATGAAGGGGACTGGCTGGGCTCAGCCATCCCCCATGATTGCCGAGAAACTACTGGTTCAAAGGACAGATCATTCTGTAAAGATAGGAGTTGTTTTTCTTCTTTTGAGGGTAAAGTAATAATAATGTATCACAGAGCTACTCCTGGGCACCAAGGGGGGAAAAAAAATCCAGCCTGGAAAGGTTTCCTTGGGCTTTATTGTCATTTCTTGGGAGAAGAAAAATGAGATTTACTTAATCGCAGAGGTATGACAATTTTTTTTCTTCAAATCTCAAAATGTTATTCAGTGAAGATTTTCAATTGAGAGAGATTATTATTTGAGGAGGGGAAGTGTCTTTGCTTCAGGCTTGAAAAAAAAAATCCCTCACCAAGAGGATTATTGCTAGCTTTATTTCACGTCACAAAGCCAGGTACTTTGTGCTTAAAACAAAGGTAATCTGGGTCTGGAGAAAGAGCCTGGCTGGTCCAGACCCTCTCTGTGTTGCATAACCTTGAAGACGTCGCTGTGTTTCTTTGTGCCTCGGTTTCCCCTTTTGCAAAAGGAGGCTCTGCGTCAGATGATCCTTGGGGCCCCAGCAGCTCAAAGAAATCTTTGAGATCAAATTTGTTCCTGCCTGCCAGTCTGATAGCATCCTGAGCAAAACATATTTACTCCACTGAATGGTTGTGTTTCCCCCACACTCATAATTGGCGATCTTTTATACCTGAAGTTACAATTTCATCACTTACCTACCCCATATCATTTAAGGCCTCCCCGTCAGGCTTTGAAGTTCAAAGCAAGAGAAGTCTCTGTATAATGAGGATGGCCCCTTTGAAATGCTCCCTGCGCAGCTGCAGGCTGTGGATTGTGCTGAACAAGGAGAGGAAGCCATTGTGATGCAGATGGACTCCGAAGTGCTTAGGCAGCAGGAACATTTCCATGGGCTTTTACTGTATTTCTTCTATTATTCATGGAACACAATGTAAATGAAGCCATAAATTTTACCCCCCACACTAGATGTAGAAAGAAGATAATGGAAATGGTGAATTATGAATGAATCACTGTTATTGTAATTCCTTAAGGATTCTGATGGAGATGATTAAATTCATGCAAAGACACACACTGGAAACTTTGATACCTGATTCCTCCGGAATGCCTCTTGGAATTTCACTGAGGAACGGAATAGAGTTGATCTTGGGTTCACAGTTTACCTGCAGATAATCTACCTGGGTCTAGATGGATTAAAGATAAAGTCCTTTCTGGGGGAGGGGAAGACGCAGCAAGGGTGTATGTCTTCCAAGTCTTCAGGCTCCATTGCTTAAGATCCTAAACAGAAAACTACCTATCCTGAATCTTGGGAATTGATTTTTCTTCTTTAGAAAACTAGTCGGAGGATAAAAGCAAAATGAATTAGAGACAGGATCTCTCCGCTGGAAAAAAAAGAAGGGATTATGTGAAAGGGGCCTGAGGGGCACAAAATAAAATAGTGAGAGATTATTATCAAAATGCATTATGTGCACGTATGAAAATTGTCAATAAAAATGCTTTAAAGTTAATGGCAGCATCTTTCTTTAAAAGATGGCCCTAAAATCCAATGAAGTTAAAAATACAGATTTTTTTCCTTCTAAATTTGTTTTGATGACAGGAATCCTGGTCAATGATTTTGTAACATGGCATTCAATTCTTCTAAATAATGACAGTAAACCATGAGGCTCAGAAGCCGTTCTGCTTAGGATAATGACAGAAAGTGATTAGAAGTACTTCACTGAGGTGAGACAAAGCCTCCTGAAAAATCTCAACCCTAATCCACTTCAGTCCTGTGCCAGGCTTTTAGGAGGTTGGAGCCCTCAAAATGAGATTTGAGATGATATTTCACAGTTCAAGTGTCATTTGGAAAGAGTTTTCTTCTTTTTAAAAAAAAAAACCCAAAATAGATCTTTGACATTTTTATACAAGGAATATGCATGGAGAGATGAAGACGTAGGCAAAGGCAGACTTCTGTTCAGTAACTGCTTCCCCTCACAGACAGAAAAATCATTGAAAATTTAGACTGCATGTGATTACACAGGTAGGAGGGAGAGGTTTTCCACGAAGGATGTGAACATTCGCCAGAATGTGGTAGATGCCAGGTGAGCTAGGAAACCCCTTCCAAGTCTCAATATCCTTCTTGAAAAAAATGAAATGAAAAATATGGACTCGATCTTTAAGGCAATGTTCAGATTTAACCCAGAAGTTCTTAAGCAGGAAGGGAAGTGAGGTGCCCTGGGTCTAACTTTCCATTGTGTGAGCTGCTGTTCTCATTGGTACACAGCTTGGAAGCAAGGTAGGCTTCTTTGGCAGGTAGCCAGTTTAGGGGCACGGACCCTGGCCAGATGAGAAGTCCAGTCTGATTCAGCCTCATCCAAGATAGCAATAAACAGCAGCAGCTTCTGACTTCTTCCTGATTCTTCCCAGAATATTGCCTAGACTTGGCACCTATGGGTGGGCCCTCCTAGACCCAGTGACCAATCAAGATCCTTCATGTTCATTTGGACTTGACAAAGAGGCTCATGCTAGGTGGATGCCTAATTCATAGAGACGGACCTGCAACAGTGAGATTTCTTCTGGGCTTTTCCTCTGGAGGAGAGGTACTCCTCTTGGCTTAGGAGCTTTCCTGCTTTTGTCCCCTCTCTTACTTTGACTCTTCCTAAAATCCATCTTTCATCATGCACCCTTCTCTGTGTCTACGTTTCTCAATTCTTTGCTAAACATGGACAAGAGCATGAGACATGAGAGTCACTGGTTCAGAGGTTCTACCCTCTCCCAGAGCTTTCCCACGACTGCTGTCACAAAACACGACAGAAGAAATTGAAGGGAGGAAAGGCTTGTTTGGGCTTAGTTTGAGGAGATCCAGGGTGTCCTGGCAGGGAAGGCATGAATGAGGCAGCTGGTCACTGGGGTTACAAACAGATTCTTTTTCCCACTTCTACATTTGTTTTATGGCTCAAATGGAGAACAGGTTGAGTCTTAGAGAAATACATGCCCAGTCCACAGATAGCCTCTACCTCTTCTTCTTTCAGCCCAGGGCCCCCTCCATCTCACTCCTTCCTTATGAGCCTTTCTAACCTCCACAACCAGGAAGCCAGGACTTCTGGCAAGTTGGGGTCATTGGACATGTAGAAGGATTTTCAGGGATGTTAGAAAACCCTGATACATCAGGATACAACCTGGAGAGCTAACAGTTAACACCCTAGAGAGAAGGCGAGGAAAAGCTCCAGAGCCCAGACACTCCCTGGGGCTCAGGAAAGGGCTTCCTGCTGAGTAAGGAAACCAAGGAAGACCACAACTGTTCTACCAGATGCCACCAGGAGCAGAGAAAGCAGCATCCTGATATCAGTCTCCTCTTGCCCTTGGACAAGGTATCTGCACCTTACCTTAAACACACCTAACAGAGGCAGCTGGTCAAAAAGCCTGGGGAATAGAGTCAGTAGCAATCAACCTAAGAGGCATGCCAGGGTGGTGGGAGGCAGAGAATGGTCTCAAAGCAAGCAAACAGTAATTTGCACCTGGGAAATCTTTCTCATGAGCAGCCCAGATGTTCCTTCCTGTTCCTCTGAGGCTCAGGCTTGTGAAAAGCAAGAAGAGACTCTCAGCTCTGCTTTCCCACTAAGGCTTGGACTGGCAGAATGGGGCAGAGCCAAGAGTGGGAGAGAAGTACTCGAAGCAGAAAACCATAGTTGTGTTAGGACCCCCGGCCCCCGACTCAAAAGACTCTGACCAAATCTATGCAACACGCAAAGGGTTTTATTAAAAGTAACCAGGCATGCCCAGGGCTCAATGCATATCCATAGCAAGACAGAGGCAATGAGCCCAGAGCCAAGTTTGAGCAGAGCTTATATAGTTCTAAAGATGCACACTATAATTTGGGGGATTTTACAGGGTTTTCCATTAACCAGAGCATCTGCACATTCTTTCCATATCTGTAGAACCCATCGGCCAGGCCATTCTCAGTATTTACCGTCCAGGCCATTCTCAGTATTTACTGTGTTTAACCACAGATGCAAGATTACAGGGAAACAAAGGCAAGGTTATAGGAGCAGGGTGAGGTGGGGGAGGCGCATACCAACATACAATTCTGGATTTACTTTTTTACTTTCTTTTACTAATAATTAGCTCCCTCTTGCCTTGAGATTTTTTATTTTTATTCTAATTTAATTTTACTCTAACAGTTGGGGCTCAAATCCACTGTACTTTCTTCTCCATGCTTATCGTCATGCTCTGCAGTCCAGTGTCTGGACTCTGCTATCTGTTACAATGACTTCGTCCCAAGCTTCCCATCACTCCCTCCCTGGTTGAAAATCCATTATTCACATGTGCACAAAGTCACATCACACTTCCCCACCCCCCCCCAAAAAAAAGCCAACAGTTCTATTTAATAAAATGTCAGCGCAGGCAAATCGGCTGATGAGATGTCACACAAATGCGACACTTCATCTATCAATATGCACAGCACACATAGTCCACGTTAATTCTGATTATATTCGCATTTGATGACACGAGAGACTATGACCTATAACGCATTCCTCAGAGGGAGCCAGGCTGAAGTCCCACCCACCCTCAGTTCTCACCCACAGTGCTGGGCCACCCTTCCTCAGGGCCACTTCTCCAGGATTCACCATGTAGTCACCCTACAGAGTCTGTCTTCCCCTGTATTAATAAACTCTAATATCATGGAGATTGTGTTACTGTGGCTCATCAATGCAGTTCTGGTTCTATAGAACCTGGCTCGGGACAAGCATTGCGTGAATACTTGCAGAATGACTTTATGACTCAAAGAATGAATGAAGCCAACTTAATATAAGTGGGTCTTCATGCACGCTGGAGAGACAGTCTCCTCTTTGCTGGAATATCCTGGTCTTTCATATAGACAAAAACAGGAAGCACCAAAGATTTCACAAGCCTCAAAATTATCCACCTGCTAGCTTGTTGTAATTGCCAAATTCTCTGCATAAATTCACCTGGTAGGATTCACACAGGTAATCACAGAACAGCACCTGAGATCAAAGTGACACACTGAGGCGTCTCAGGGGAGATAGGAGAGGATATCAATGGCATGAGCAGTCTGAGGCTACAGGATATAAAGAATTTAGGTGTGGCAGTACCTGCCTCAATTAAAATGATTCTTTCCAAGTAAAATTTGCAAAATGCCATTTTTATGTCTGACTCTCAAAAATGCCTTTCATCTTTTTTAGGAAACTTCCATAATTACTTTTTGAAAGGAAGACTTCCAGAGTCTATGGATTTCTAATATATCAGTGATACCTTCCGTAGTCCCAGAGAGTGATAAAGCAGAGGTTGTGCTCCTGCTGAAGCCTTCAATCCATGAAAGGGTTCGGAGGTGTTCAGAAGTTGTGCAAGTATTAAAACACATGGAGAGAACAGGAATCCAAGGAAGAGGTTCCCAAGTAAGACAGCTCCTCAAAGCCATCTTGGATCCTTTCAACACCTGTCTCTGACTCTCTTCCTAGAGACCCTGATTCAGGAGGAAGGCCTGGAGTGGGCCATGTACCTCATCTCTTCAGGGGTCCATCTTAAGGCCATGCCTCATCCCTTGGAGAGATGTATTTACAGCTTCTCATCAATAATAATGAAAGTAATGTTCTCTGAGCACTTCCTATACACCATGGAGTTCATGGCACACACCCCTAACACACACATGCATATGCACACACACGTGCACACACACACACATGAAGCTGAGCTGAAGACTTCAAACACTGCCTCAATTCTTGCAGCAACCCTCGAAGGTGGACCTCACAACCTCCCCTGAACACACGAGGCTTAGACACTGAAAAAGTTCACCCCATGTCCTCTGTTCTGTCAGTGGTCTAGGTGAATTTGAACTCACAAGCATCTGCTTCCAAAGCCCTTGGACCAACAGAACATGACCTTCTCATTTATACAGAGGTGCTGAAAGATGGGGGACAAGATTCAAATCTGAACCAATCATCTGACGACAAAGCAAGCATAACCATAGCCATTTCTTTTCCAGGCAAACACCCCACTGCTGGGATTCTTCCCCACTGTCCAGTGGTCATCAGTGTTGGGCAATGCTTGTTGGTATTGCTAAATGGGACACAGAGGACAAAGGGTTAACGATGTTTGAACAGGTTTGAAACCCGGTAAACCAGTAGGCGTTTCGCCAGCTCCATCCTCAACCCTAAAACTCCTGACTCCCTAAGCAAGCCACAGGAACCCAATGTTCTCACCTCAGCATGACTGGCAATGGGTGTTAGACCCAGGTGACAAATTTCTCTATAACCATCCCCATCAGACTGTGGATAGAATCACATATTTCCCACCGCTCACGCCCCCCAATTATACAAATTAGGTATTCACAGGTTGTCTGCACTCACCTATCCCCTTGCAGGATGCACACTCACCACCCTGCCTGACCAATCCCCTTGCCCTCCCCGCTCCTCATCCTCCTGGCTTCTTTTCTCTATAAATGTAAGCTCTCCCATTCAATAAATGGCACATGGATACACGATACACATCTGCTCGCGTCTGTGTCCCAAGAGCATCCTCTCATACCTCGCCAGCTACACCCTGCATCCACCCCCAGCTCTGTGGAACGGCCCTGAGACAGCGAAGCAGAGGCCTGAGGCTGCAGCTTCCAAGCGGCTTCTCTCTCTGGCAGCTGATGGCACCGCCCAGAGGAGAAACGACAATCAGTAGGTGAGGTTGGATAAACAAGGTGGTATAGACATGTAATAGAATATTAATCAGCCTTAGAATGAGATACATGCTACAAGGTGGGTAACCCTTGAAAATAATTATGCTAAGTGAAATGAGCCAGACACAAGGAACAAATATTTCAGAGATCCTTATGATGTGTAAGAGCAGACAAGTTCAAGGGCTGCAGAGATGGCTCCATGGTTAAAACACTCATTGCATTAACCTGGCTACCTAAGTTCCATCCTTCCCCACACCCCATGGAAAAAGCCAGAAACCATGGTAGACTTCTATCATCTCAGGAAGATGGGAGGCAGAGACAGGAGAATGTCCCATAAGCTTATAGCGAGATCAGCAGAGAGATCCAGAGAGAGAAACCCTGACTCAAATGAGGTGGAAAGTCATGATTGGCCTCCACGAGTGTGTGGTGGTACACGTGTACCTGCACACACACACACATTAATAAATAAATAAATAAATAAATAAATAAATAAATAGCATAAGTCTGCATAGGCAAGTTCACAGAGACAAAAGTAGAACAGAGAATAACAGTAACTTTCCACTCGGGCTGGAAGGAGGGAAGTGGAAGTCATGGTTTACAAAGACAGAAAAGCTTGGGATGTGTACAGAATCATGAATGGACATTACACATAAACATAAAAGGACTTAAAATTACACTTTAACCTCAAAGAACAATATTGAAAGATTCATAAATATAACTCATTTGATAAAAGATATTTTTTTTTTAGATAGTGTCTCTCTCTAGCCCAGGCTGACCTGGAATTTACTATGTAATCTTAGGGTGGCTTCAAACTCATGGTGATCTTCCTACCTCTGCCTCTCAGAGTGCTGGGACTAAAGACGTGCACCAGCACTCCTGGCAAAGATTTTTTTTAAATGGTTACATTAGAGATTGAATCCAGAGGGCAGCCAAGCACTAAACTGTACTTCCAGCCATTTGTTGTTGTTGTTGTTTTTTTTTTTTCTTTTTCCAATTCATTTTACTTAACTTTGAGACAGGTCTCATCCATTTGCCCAGGTTGGCCTTGAACTTGGAATCCTCTTACCTCAGCCTCCCGAGTAGCTGGGATTATAGGTGTGTGTCACCATGTTCAGCTGATAAAAACAATTTTTTAAGCCCTTCTACTGTCACTGATCCTAAAGTTATACCCTATACTAATGATTGCCAGTCAGCTCTGCTTGCCTGCTGTTTTTAACAGACCATAAAGTGAGATGTCAACAGGGTACCATGGCAAAAACAGTCCCAGGTAACGGTCATCCTGTAGAGTTTCCATTCTTTTATTGTACAGTCTTCTGTGTGTTCAGAAACATCAATTCTGTGAACATATGGGCTATCTTTTAACATGTGATTTATGGGGCTATTTAAGTAATCATCACTAGAAATTCTCTCCCACACTCCCCGGCACATCCAGTTGCAGTATTTTCCATGACTTCAAATTACAAATGTTTTGGCCAAGTAAACTTTCTAATGGACAATAGATTTCATTTTTTCTTTCCCATAACAAATAGTGTGATGCTCCCCACACACCTGTAAAGAGAATATAATAGAACAGTGCTCCACAGCATTGAAGGAGGAGTGATGACGGAGCAACAAACTATAAAATCATAACAAGTATGAGTCTGCAGAGGCACATTTCCCAAATTCTAGAAGGCCAAGGTCTCTGGAACTTCAGCTATCAAGTGTCAAGCAGGCAGAGGAAGAAAAAATAATAATAAAACGGTTTATTCAGCGTGCAGTGGTATACTGAATTTTCTAACATTGTTCATACTGTATATACATAAATGCTGCCAAGGTTTTGGGTAAGCTTGTCAATGATACTGGGATGACTTGAATCTAAAATGTCCCCGACAGGCTCATGTTTCAGACACTCATCCCCCTACCCCACCCCCACCAGCTGCCGGCACTAACTGGGGAGGCTGTAGAATTTATAGGAGGCAAAAGCTGGATGGCAGAAGTCAGTCATTGGGAGTGGCCTTATGAAGCTTATGCCTGACCCATGGCTCTAGCCTTCGTTCTCTGATTCCTGGTCTGTCATGAGGTAAATATCCTCCACTTCAAACTTGTACTGCTAAAAACTGAGCTGCCCCCCCCCCCTCCATGATGGACTGGAACCCTCTGAAACCATGAGCCAAAAAAAAACTAAAAAAAATTTTTTTCCACCTTTAAGTTGTTCTGTCCATGATGTGAGCTACTCTGTTTCATCGTGCTCTCCCCACCACAAGGGTTAAACCTCTGAAGCTGCCAGCCAACATAAACACTTTCCCACCTTTAGGGTGTTCCCTTGGGTGTTGCAGTGGTTTGGATTAGTGTTCCTCGTAAACTCCAGTATTTGGAATACTAGGTCCTCAGCTGATAGCAATTTGGGAATTGGAACTTTGTTGGAGGTGTGTGGTTGGGAGCAGGTTTATGGGTGTTATAGCCAGCTCCCCTTGCCAGTGTTTGTCACATGCTCCTGCTGTTCTTGTCCGTCCATCTGAGGTTGGCCAGGAGGTGATGTCCAGCCTCTGCTCATGCCACAGTTTCCCCAACCATCATGGAGCTTCCCCTGAAGTCTGTAAACCAGAATAAACCATTTCCTCCACAAGCTGCTTTTGGCTGGGTGTTTGTCCAGCAACATGAAGCTAAGTGCAGCAGGTGTATAGCAAATGAAAAAAGATCTGTCAGGATCAATGGAACATTAAATAAGCCTGGGACCCTCTTACATGTACGGTCTTAGACCATGGCACAAGTGGACTGGTATTTATTGTTCACCACTGTAAGTGCCCAGGGCTTGGCAAGTGAATGTTTGTTGATATGTAAATAAAGTACAGGAATTCTCTGATTCCCCACTCCTTTGTTCCAGATGCCTCTCTTGGTGATTCCTACTCTGGTCACTCCTTTGTTGTGACTTGGTCAGAAACTTCTCTGGCAGCTTATTTCAGAGCCTCTCAGAGTGAGATGTCTCCGAAGCTGCCACTGAGAAATATATTTTTGTGTTTCCTTAAAGGAAACTCCAGTACATCCTTCAGTGAACTGTTCTTGACGAGGAGGGAAAATCAATGCATTTCAGATAGCATTACCTTGCCCTGAATAATCCTGAAGCTGCCCATGACTTACTGTAGAGGGTATAATTGAAGTGAGGATAAACGACACACCATTTCAAAGTCTACTAAATTGAAACCGTTCTTTTTGTGGACACATGCTTGGGAAGCTGTAGATAATGTGATTTAAAATAAATACACTGGTCCAGTATACTTATATAATTGAAATAAATAGGAAATAGCCCGGAGTCTGCACACAGTTGGGCAAATTAACCCTTTGTGTGAGAGGAGACAGGACAGCTGCCAAAAAACAAACAAACAAACAAAAACAACCATGGCCTCGAGGAGATTTGGGGAAGGGAAAGGAGCATGTACCCTCAAATGCCCATGAGCCTCAGGACAATGGCAGATGAGAGAGAGAGAAAGAGGGAGGGAGAGAGATTGAAGTTCAACAAAGAATGAAAGCTTCACTGAAATGGTTTCATCCAAGTCCTTTGGTGAAATATTTAAATGAGTAGGGGATAGGGAGATGGCCCCATGGGTAAAAGCTCTTGCTGGGCAAGTGTGACAATCTAAGTTCAGATCCCACAGAAAGCCAGACACAGTAGCAAGCATCCGTAACCCCAGTGTGCCTGAGGCAAGATGGAGAATCGCCAGCCATTCTCCGGCTGGCCAGCCTGGCATGCACAGCAGTGAACTTGAGACCTTGCCTCAAACAAGGTGGAAGGTGAGGACTGACACTTGGGGTTGTTTTTGGATCTCCATATGCTCTCCGTGGCACTTGCGCACCCACACCAACACACAAGCACACACAGAAGCAAACCAATTAAGACAAATTTTAAAATAAATAAATAAAGGAGTAATTTCTTGGTCAGAAGACCCAAGGGCTAGGTACCTGTTAGAACCATCATGATAGGACAGGTCTGCTATAAGGTTTAGTTCATCAGTGATCATGGAAGCTCGTGAGTGGCCTTTAAAAATCTATTGTTTTGCACTGGAGAAATGGTGGAGCGGTTAAGGCGCTTGTCTGTAAAGCAGAAAGACCTAAGTTTGATTTCCCAGGACCCATGTAAAGCCAGATGCACAAGGTAGCACATGTGTCTGGAGTTCATTTGCAGTGGCTGGAGGCCCTGGTGCACCTGTTTCTCTCTCTCTCTCTCTCTCTCTCTCTCTCTCTCTCTCTCTCTCTCTCTCTCTCTCTCTCTCTTTCTCTCTGTCAAATAAATAAATAAATTTTTAAAAATCCATTGTTTCATGTTCAGTCCACTCTAAGAAAGAAATATAAGCGTGAGTGAGAATGAATGATAATACAATGGTGTGGTTCTCGCCTCCACAGGAGCCTTGGGCCTTGGTGGAGGGAAAATGCAGAGAGAGAAGCAGGAACTGGGAGCAGGGAGCCAGCCGAGCTGTCCGCTGTCCGCTATCTCAGGGCTGGGGCCCACAGGGCTGGTAGAAAAGGCTCAGGGGGATCCGGCGGGACACAGAGGCGAGCAGATGCGTATTGTTAATCCACGTGGTTCTTTATTCTATTCGGGGACCTACTCTATATCTAGGGAAAAAGGGGGTCTCGGGCATGGGAAAATGGGGAAGGGACAAGGTGATTGGTTGATGGGGGAGTTGGCAGCCTGCACAGGGATAGGTGGGTGGGACAGGTGGGTGGGGACAACCTGAGAACACCTCATTGGGGGTCCTGAGTGGCGGGAAATACGTGATGCTAGCCACGGAGTGGGGATGGGTACAAGGAAGTTTTGCTGAAATTCAATGCCAGTCCTGCTGAGATGGGGGATGCTGGTTTCAGTGGCCAGCCCATGGGGGTAGGAGCTAGGGTGGGTGGAGCTGGGAAACACCTACCGAGTTTCACCTCCTCATACACCATTAACCCTTCGCTCTCCGTGCCCTTAGTAGCAGAGCCAATAATTAATGTCCAACACAATGGCACCAAAAGAACATTCGAGAACCTAGAACCATACAGAACTAGAACTGGAATCTGACTTTCATAGCAATTCACAGTCTCCATCACCCCCTTGATAGAAGTGGTCTGCAAGGGATCACCTGATCCAGCTTTTTGAAAAGTTGACAGGAGGGAGCTGGTAGGAGCTAGGGGACACATGAGTGTCACCATTGGCCCACACTCTCAATGCAAGCCAGTGGGCTGCAACCCCTCCTGGCTCACGCAAAACAGGGTGACAATTCACATCTGTGGTGGTGCCAGGGAAATGTCTCCAATAGGTCATGTGTTTTGAACACTTGGTCCCCAGCTGAGCAGAAAGTTGTGGAACTTTTGGGAGGTGGAGCTTTGCTGGAGGAGGTGTGGCAGAGTGAGCCTTGGGATTGCATAGGCCAGACGACCCTCCCTGGCCAGTGCTGACCAGCTGGCTCTTGTATGACAAGGAGAGCCAGCTCCTGGTATGCTTTCTCTGCCAAGAGGAGCCCAACCACACCCTTGAAAGAATAAGCTAAAATAACGTTTCCTCCCATAAGCCGCTTCTGGTTGGATGTTTTATGCTACAACTTCTGTCTTCCAAGTCTCTGTCAATTTTCTCATGGCCAAATGTAATCCGGCACCGTGCAAAGTAGCAAATTCTAGGATATCAAGGAAAAAAATTCTGAGAAATAAAAAAATTTTTAAAAAGGAAATCTGGGAAATGGGGCCCCAAACTAGCTAAATGGACACAGTATGAATTCCCAAGAGACAATAACTAACATGTTTCATTTCATCAGACCTCTTTTGCATATTTTAAAGGTGTAAATTTTGAGTCCAGCTATATCCAAACAGATGAGACAATGTGACTGAAATTGGGCAAAGCACAGGTTTTGGTAGAACACTGGGGGATGGGATTTTCTTTCACAGAGCATTTGGCAATGCCTAAAGACACTTCATTCTGGATTTCACAATGAGGGTACACTACCAATATCTAATAAGTAGATATATCCCACAATGCAACAAACAGCTGCTCAGCACAAAGAAATGAACAGAACAAAATGTCAATAGTGCTGACACGAAGAAGCCTATACATATAAAAAGTAGTACATGGCAGCCTGTAGCCATTATGATTTCCAAGACAAGCTCACAATGTGGGCCATAATATGTTCTTTTTTTATTTTTAGAGGGCATACAGTGATTTAGGTATCATTCATTCTGGCATTTTTCAAGTACAATTTGTTTTGGGTGATTCCTCCTCCCCGCTCCTCTCCTCTCCTCTCTCCTCTCCCTTCCTCCTGTAGCACAGGTATCCTTTCATAATGTGTTGTTTTTAAATGTCATATTATAGACTAGGGAGATGGCTTATTGGCTAAAGGCACTTGTTTGCAAAGCCTGCTGGCCCAGGTTCAATTTCCCAGCACCTACACAAAAAGTTGGATGCAAAGTGGCACATGCCTCTGTGATCGCAACAGGCCTATGATAATGGGAGGGGAGCCAGGGGCATCTAAAGCTTTCGGGTCAGCTAGTCTGGCATTTGCTTGCAGTCTGACAGTCATTTGCGGTAGAGAAGGTGGAATGTCTCAAAGTTGTCCTCTGACCTCTACGCACACGCTATGGACTGCACAGCCAACCCTACCACACACAAATAAATAACTTGTAAAACTTCATAGCAATGAAAGGTATGAGAACCTTACTGTTATTTTAATTTGAAAACATTGAGAGAAAGAGGCAGACAGAGAGAACAGAGTGAGTGAGTTAGGGTGCACCAGGGCTTCCTGCCACCATACCTGCCACTTTGCGCATCTGGCTTGATGCAGGTACAGTAGAATGAAACCTGCAAAGCAGGCTTTGCAAGAAAGTGCCTTTAACCACTGAACCACTTCTCCAACCCCTTTACCTAACAGTTAAAATGAAGTAGATCAATATGATATATTATGGCACAGTTATTGACAGGTAACAAATATCAAATTAAACAATAATATATATGCTGCAGTGCCTTTCTCATAGTGGGCAACACACATAATCTTTTTTTTTTTTTTTTTGACAAGGCTCTCTATAGCTCAGGCTGACCGAAAACTCACTACGTAGCCTCCAAGCTGTGATCCTCCTGCCACAGCCTCCCAAGTGCTGAAATCCCAAGTGTGTACGCCACCATGCGCTACTGCACGTGGAATTACATAATCTCTAAACCAAGGATGCAAATGCAAACCATGTGTTTGGGAAGTAATCCCAGGAAATATTGGACCTGTTACTGACTCTGTTCCCACCGTGAGAAAACTGAACCACGATGATGGAGAATCAACACCTGAGACTTCCCCTGAGGCAAGAGAGCTGGGGTATTGACCCACC
>PVHP010033938.1:0-19363 GCA_004024765.1 Zapus hudsonius
CCTTGTGTGTACAAGGCAAGTTCTCTACCACTGAGCTACAACCCCCAGCCAGAGACCTGTCCTTGGAAAGTCCTCTGTTCACCTGGAGCAGGTAGAAGAGGTGTTGGTAAGCCTCTAGCTTCTGCCGTTTCTCTTTGCTCAGCGACTTTAGTCCCTTCTGCTTGTCTAGAATCATCATGTCCGACAGCTGCTCCTTATTCTTTCTGGTCAGCTTCTTGCAGTGGGAGACGACCTCCTGAAGGGGAATGGGGGTATGGGGTAATACAGCTGGCCCAGGCCAGCACCACACCGAGCATGGGACATATGGTCCAGAAGCAGTGTCTGGAAAAGCCAGGGCTTTCTGCTATTCAAGGACTTGGCGAGAGGAGGCCTTTCCTCCTGCCCGAGACTCCATCTGGCACTTCTGCTCTCCCAGGGGTGCATCTCCAAAGAAGACTGGGCTGCCAGGCAGAGACATTGTGTCTACTTGAGGTTTTTTGGCTATTATTTCTTTATTAGATGGATCTACAAACTTGGAGTGGAGACATCACTACCTCATTATCAGCCCGACACTGCGTATCTGAATGTAATTTGCCATTGAAGAAGCTTTCATATCTCTCCTCACAACCGGGCATTATTCCAGCTTGCTAATGAGGAAATAACCTTCAAGATTAACTGACCACCTACAGCCACATCCCTAGGAGTCAGCAGAGCCAGGCATCACCATTCTATCTGCAGGGTTATTGTTTTTTTTCATGGTACCATCTAACTCTAGCCCAAGCTGACCTGGAACTCACTCTGGAGTCCCAGGCTGGCCTTGAACTCACCTCTGCCTATCAAGTGCTGGGGTTAAAGGCATGCACCACCATGCCTGGCTTAATTCTGTTTTTACTGGCCACTCTAAAAAGTAGAATTGAGAGGAGAGCCCAGTACGAAGGAACCCTTCTTCCACCCGGTCTGTCACAGCGCTGACAGGCGCCTTTCCCCAGCCTGGGTGACATCAAAGTGCCAAGCCACAGCTCCACAGACCAGAATCCCCTTCCCAGAGGGCAGGTCCCTCCCCCACCCTCACCTGCTTTCAGGGACTGTGGGGGAGGGGCAGAAGGACACCTGCCCTGACATCTGAGCTCACAAGCAGCCTTGCCCTGATGCAGTCACCTCCCTGTACTCCGTTCTGGCTGTCACTCAGGATCTGTCTTGCCATCGAGTTCATTTTTCATTTCATTCACAGCAAAGGCTGCCTGGCTCTGGGTGACAGTGACACCAAGATAGTTTCTACGCATGCTCAGTCATTAAAATCCCAAACTCACCAAAAGATTCTCACAGGGTCCCCTGTGCTGCACCTGCAGTCACATGAGCTCAACCATACCCTCCACGTGGAGACATGTCACAGCCACCACCATCCTATGGGCCCATCACAGGCTGGGGTATTTCTGCACATTTACAAACTTAACCACAACCCCACGAAGGCAAGGAGTCACCATCCTACCTCTGCCTCTCAAGTGCTGAGATTAAAGGCAGGCGCCACCACACCCCGCTAAAAGAGAAAAATTTTGCTTTTCGAGGGGTGGTTTAGCTCTAGGCCAGGCTGACTTGCCGTTCACCATGTAGTCTCAGGCTGGCCTCGAACTCATGGCGATCCTATCTGCAGGGCTCTTTCTCCTATATCACACACATCCACTACCAATGGTCGACGACAAGGGCAGAGGGCCACTGGCACAAGGAACTAAGCTAGATGGTAAACTGTTGGCAGGTGGATAAGACTGAAACCCTTCCAGAACCGGCTGTGTTGGGGGGAGGGGGGACCAGGTGGGCCCTCACCTGCAGCGTGATCCGGTTCTTCACCAGCAGGCCTATCTTGATGTCCATGATGTTGAGATCCTGCTCCAGCTGCTGATTGGACCGGATCTTCCTGACCACCTCTTCCTGAAGCTTCAACAGCTCTGCCTCGGCCAAGAAGTCCTCTTGACTCTGGTTCAAGAGGTGCACGAATCTGCGCACCACACTGAGGGGAGGGTGGCGCGAGTGTACTGGTGGGAGAAAGGGAGGCTCTGGGTTAGCCGGGCCTCCCACAGGCCTCCTCACCAGCACCCTTCTGATCCAGGCCAGCTGCTCCCCAACCCCAGTCCTCTTCTTAGTGCCAGGCCTGACCCTGAACTCCTTGTTTGGCACCCTGGAGTGACACAGGTGTCTTCTCTGACCCTGATGTGCCCTGCCTAGACCTCTCCAATGGCCTCTCACAGCAGAGCCGGAGCCCCAGTTCTTTGATGTCCCTCATGGGCCTCCCTGGTCCACCTCACCCACTTCCCTTCATGTTGGGCCAACCTGTTCACCCTCCACCTATTATCCTGCTAGCCTCCACTCAGCCCTGCTGGCCTTATGCAGGGCTTGCTTGTGCAGAGTGTCTGTGACTTGGGGTAGGCCCCAGGCGGCTGGGACTCAATGGGCTTTATAAAAATATGGGGAATCTTTAATCCCAGCACTAGGGAGGCAGAGGTAGGAAGATTGCTGAGAGGTCAAGGCCACCCTGAGACTATATAGTGAACTCCAAGTCAGCCTAAGCTAGAGCGAGACACTACCTCAAAAAACCAAAATAAATAAATTAATTAATTTAAAGTATGGGGAAGTCTGGAGATGGTGAGATCACTCAGCGAGTTAAAAACACTTGCTTACAAGGCCTGTCAGCCCAGGTTTGATTCCCCAGCACTCACTGGATGCAATGCCCCCTCCCTACCCTCATAAGCACATGCAATTAAATACATAAATTAAAAACAAAACAAACCAGAAGCTTGAGCCAGGCTTTAAAGGGTAATAGAACAATAACTAATACATAGTGTTCATTATAAGATAGGCAATATACCAAATGTTTTTTTAAAATTTATTTATTTGCAAGCAAAGAGACAAAATGGATACTCTGGGGCCTCTAGCTGCTACAAACTCCAGATACATGTGCCAACTTTGTGCATCTGGCTTTAGGTGGGTCCTGGAGAATTGAACCCGAGTCGTTAGACTTTGCAGGCAAGTGCCTTAACCACAGAGCCATTTCTCCAGCCCATTGTGGTTGTTTCTTTGTTCTGTTTTAAATAAAGGTAGTATTGCTGTTTAGCCTAGGCTAGCTTTGAACTCAGGATCCTCCTGCTCTGCACCCCAAGTACTGGGATTATAGGCGAGTGCCACCAGGCCTGGCTCTAAGTGTTTTATTTGATTACTTTATTTCTGTTTGTTTTTTTTTTTTTTTTTTTTCCCAAGGTAGGGTCTCACTCTAGCCCCAGGCTGACCTGGAACTCACTCTGTAGTTCCAGGCTGTCCTTGAACTTACAGTGATCCTTGCTACCTCTGCCTCCCGAGTGCTGGGATTAAAGGTGTTTTAAAATAGCTCTATGAAGTCAAAACACTATAACCACCCAGCTCTGGGCAGATACTGGCACGAAGGAAGTTGAAGGAAGCCCTAGGAAGAACCCGTTCCTACAGAAACCGTGAACTGAGGAGAAGAAAAGAAAATACACGCCAGCCAACAGCTGCAGCAGTCTGGGTACAACAGAGGGAAGATGGAGAACCAGGCTGAGGCGAAGGGAACGGAACGCAGACTGAGGACTGAAAGGAATCACGCTCCTCCTGAAGCCTGAGAGTAGAATCTGCCTTGCAGAAAGGGGCCTGCTGCCCAGGAGGCTGACGTGGAAATGGACCCTTTGTCAATCTTCCCCAGGGCTGGGTAGGATGCTGGCCCCTCTAGAACTTCTCAGGTTTCCCAGGATGCAGCAAGACTGCACATTTTGCCAGGCCTGGGTCCGGACACAGAGCCCATGAGGCAGAAGCCCAAGGGAGAGGAGAAAGAGCTGATCCCAGGTGGACACACTACCTGCTAGGAGGAACTTACCTTGAGAAGGCTATCTGGTATTGAAGGTGGGGCTCCACACCCCCCCAGACAAATTGTGACAGCCTTGCCCTTACCACCTGCAGGTTGGGGGGTGGGGGTCCTGTCTCTGTATCAGATGGGGAAGGGAAGACCAGGCAGTTCACCTAACATCCTGTAGTCATCCTGGGCTTTCCTGGCTCGGAAAAATGCCTGGATCTTCACAATGGAGTCAACCTGCCGTGAACACAGCAGAGAACAGAGTGGGTGTCCTCTGCACCCCTTACCCCGGTGTATGGATAGGGTTGGCATGGAAAGACGTTCACACTCACATTCTCCCGGAAGTAATGCAAGCGCCTGAGGTATTGCCTCCGAGTTACCCACATCCGGACCCAGGCCTGGATCTGGGGGTGAGAGACACTGCTTTAGGGTGACAGGCTTAAGAGCCATCTTCAGAGCCAAGCTAATTCAGTTAACTCCAGGGTCACAAGGAAGAGGATGACAAAACTGATCTGAGGGTCCCTCAAGAGACAAACCACATACACATCCATAACTACCTGAATTACGGAGTCCAGGTTTGCTTTAAAGTATAGCAGTCGCTCCCGGTAGGCCTTGCGTTGTCTATATCCCCGCCAGTGGGCCTGCAGAGCGGAAGAAAGAACCCTAGCAGATTTCCCTGGGCCCAGGAGGCCTGTGGGAACAGAACTATCCTGGGCTCTCCAGGAAGAAGAGAGGGAGAGGAAATCTGCCTTGTTCTCAAAAGTCTTCCAGCTTCATGGGGAAGACAAAACAGCAGCACGTAACCAGTCATGCCCTCACCCATATATTCCTTGGTCTCACTGGATAGACCCTTAGGCAGACATGGGCTCTAACCAATCCTTCCTCATGGAAGCTCAGCTGAGAGACAGACCTGAGAGATATTAATATAGCACCAGCCCTCCAGTATATCACCCGCTTGTGGGCTCCCCATACTGTATCACACACTCCCTCCATCATGTGCATAAAAGATGGGTGGGAAGCCACCAGGAGCAGCACAGGGTTTCCGGATGGGCTATAGCATGCAGCAAAATAAGTCTTTTGGTAGTGGGGATGAAGCCTATGTCACGGAGCATGCTGGGTACTGAGCCGTATCTTCAGCTCTGATGCTTTTTTGACACCATTTAGCCTCTGACCCCAGCTCTCAGCAGATCTTCCCACCAAGTTGCCTATAATTCACCTGTTTGTTCCACAGCCTCTTCCCCAGCTGGCCTGCTATAAAGGATCCAGCTGACCCTCTCCTCCCAAAAGACACCCCCAGCCTGTTCCAAAGCACAAATCTCATAGGTCTGTTGTCCTGGCCTCCCTCCCCCTTGTGTAAGATTAACTTTCTTGAAGAAGCGCTTGAAGGCGCCCTCTCATGTCGTGCTACTTTCTCCTGAACTATTCTCATGCCCACTCTCATCCCAGTACTACCTTATCCACCAAAATCCTTCCCGTCTCTCTGGGCCCATGCCAAACACCTTCCCAGGGCACAGGCTCTGGAAGCTACTCTGACAGACGTTGTTGTGGTGTGGTGGTGTTTAAGAGGATCCTTTCATTAAGCCTGGTGACAGGACTGTAATCCCAACTACTTAGGAGGCTGAAGCAGGAAATACTAAATTCAAGGCTAGCCTGGGCTACAAAGTGACTTCAAAGATAGCCTAGGCAAAATAATAAGGCCCTGTCTCGAAATAAAAAGAGGGCTAAGGATATAGCTCAGTGATGGAACACTTGGCCAAGCAGGTGTAGGTTCAATACTACAGCCCTGCCCCTGGGGGGGGGGATGATTTCAATGCTGGGCATGATGGTACATATTTATACCCAGCACTCAGGAGCTGAGGCAGGAGGATTGTGTTTCAGGCCAAACTACCAAAAGTAAACAAAAGACAGAAATGACCATCCTGTTACCTAGTTGTTCCTCCAGTTTCTCTGTCAGGAGAGGATGAGAGGAAGCCCGACTGTTTACGGTTTCCAGAGGCCAGGAAGTCCCATCTCCAAGCCTACCCTCAACATTGCTTCCTCTCCCATCCCAGGCACCACAACTGTGGCTCCGGAAATGCTGTGGGGAGAGGCAGAGGGTTTGCCTCAGCCATGCCCCCTACCAGCCACCGTGAAACTCCTCCCTAAAAACGTGCCTCTCAGCCAGGTGCCAGACGTGGTGGCACACGCCTTTAATCTCAGGATTCAGGAGGCAGAGGTAGGAGGGTTGCTGTGAGTTCAAGGCCATCCTGAGACTATATAGTGAAGTCCAGGTCAGCCTGGGCTAGAGCGAGACCCTACCTGGAAACAAACAAACAAACAGCACGCCTCCCAATCTGAAGGAATCAGAGTTTAGAGCCTTGCCAACAGGTTCCAGTAGGCTCAGATCTTTTGGGAGAGAGTAGAGTCCCAGGTCACCCAAGCCGCCTCATGTCTGAGGCAAGGGGCCTGAGGCTCTGGGCTGCATGTGTGCAGCGTGCCTCTGTCCCAGGCCAGAGCCCATGTGACTCCAATGAGAGACACAAAAACCCCTCTGACCTCATCTCCATTCCCCCTGGGGCTTTTCACTTCCTTAGTGAGAAGTGCCCGTCTGGGCCCAGCAAGGCGAGTCCCTGTGGTCCAGGCCACTCCATGAGATTACTAATAGAAGGAACTTCCCGACACCAGCACCTCATAAGGCTTCCCCAAGGGAGCCACGTCATTTGTGACTTCCCGCTAAACGTCACAGTCAACGCAGGAGATGAATACATCACTGCCATCCTGATGGAGTGAGCCGAGTGACAGAAAGGCTTACGTAGGCATGTAAGGTCACAACTGGAAAGTAGTTAGGACCAGGAAGCAAACTCTATTCTCCAACTTCAGAGCCTGAGATGTCAGTCACTAGCTTAGTCATAACCAAGAGCATGTGTCTCCTTTAGGGTCCTCTGGTGGTGTCTTTGTGTCCCTTCTATCACATCTCCTTTCATGCAAGGAGGAAGGTGTAGCCTCTCACCTGTGGGTCTTACACCCTTGCCTGGTGCCCCGGGAACAGTCGACCCCCACGGCCCAGCCTCAGACAGAGGCCCCGTGGGCCATGCCCAGGTTGGAAGAATGAAAGGGAAAGGACAGGCTGGAGAGGACCATGATGGCTGATGATGGCTGTCATCTACAGAGCTTGGTGCCCCGAGGGAGCACAGCCTTGCCACCATGACTCCAGCCAGATGTAGTTAGGACACCAGGAGTGTCTTTGCTCTTTCTCTGGACTGGGATGAGGACAATAGGCAATGCTTGTATCATCCTGTACTGTCCACAGCTACTCTAGACATTAACAGACTTCACCTTTTTTTGTTTTTTCCCCCGTGGTATGGTCTTTCTCTAGCCCAGGCTGACCTGGAACTCACTATGTAGTCTCAGAATGGCCTTGAACTCACTGCAATCCTCCTATGCCAGTTTATCCTCTTAACCACCCCATACGATGGTGTTACTGGCACTTTTCAGAAGAGGAACTGAAGCAGAGAGGGTAGCTTACAAGGTCACACAGCTAGCAGTTCTGGGAGCTGCAGTTCAAACCTCAGTAGTCTGGTTCTGGAGTTCAGGCCCTTCCCCACTACTGTCCAGAGGCCCAAGCCCCATCCCAACCCCATCCAGGGAGAAGGAAGGAGGGTGGACACCGAGCCCTGAGCATGGAGAAAGCTAGAGCAGCCACCTGGATCTTGATGACAGCCGGGATCCAGGTCCTCAGGAAATGGGAACGCTCAGCGAACTGCTGGCGAACCAGGAAGCCACGGAGGCGGGCCTGGAGCTGGACGACAAAGCCAAGGTTGGCCTTCCAGAGCAGTTGGCGGTCATGGGCAGCAGTGACCTTGGTGATGACGGACTACAGAAGCAGGAGGGAGAGTCCTTTGGTGGGTGGGGGCCTTTCCTGAGAGGCGTCCCGCCCTCCAAGCACCATCCACAGCCAACCTGGATTTCCTCCCGAGTCAGGTGGGAGGTGTTGAGGCGGCAGCCGGGGTGCTGCCAGGTCCCCTGGAAGGTCTGTAGGTGCAAGTAATAGGCAGTGCCATCCTTCATGTCATGTTTCACCCAGAAAGCTGTGTCCCCTGAGTAGAAACCAAGCAAGCAGAGAAGGAAAGAGGCAGAAAATTAGCTATGGCTACACCATGTTTAGTCTTGGGTAGAGAGGAGCATCAGGCTAGGGCCATTACCTGGATGTCGCTTCCCTGTCACAGCGTCTTCCAGGGCCCGCTGGTAGCCTTCAGCACAGTCGGGAACTACCCCTCGGAGGGCCACGGTGGGGTTCCTCAGCACCCGCTCTGTCTGGGCTGCCTTCCCCTCCTTGATAGACTGATTGATGGCCGCCACCCCAAGCGCCACTGATGGGCACAAGAAGAGAGCAGTCACCCCTCCTGGCATCCCTCCCACAGGCTATGGCCTGTCCACTGGGGTGGGACTCAGAGGGACACAGTATCAACCTGGCTGATGGAGAGGAGGGAAACACCCAGGGTGGACAGAGACATAGTGGGAGGAAGACATGGTAGCTAAGGAAAGGCTCCTGAGGGGTGTGGGGTGGACAAGGCTGGGCAGGGGCTCTGCAAACACAGAACCAGCTTTGAGGCAGGAACCTTAGGAGTGTCTTAGAAGAAAGTGCAAGTGGGGCTGTAGAGATGGCTTAGTGGTTAAGGCACTTGCCTCCAGTGCCTATGGCCCCAGGTTCAATTTCCCAGTACCCACATAAGCCAGACCCACAAAGTGGTTGCTCTGGAGTGTTCTCTCTCTCTCTTTTCTCTCTCTCTCTCTATGCTTGAAAAATGAATAAAATATTTTTTAAAAAAAGAATAAAATGCAAGAAATGGTGATAGCAGATGTACCACCAGCCTTCCATCCCTCACAGGCCGCAAGACCCAACACCCTCTGCACACCAGTGTCAGGATGCCCCCAGGCTGTCTGCTTTTCCCTGAGCTCTTGCCAGCTAACCTTCTCCTACCCAAGACTAAACATTGTCTAGCCATTGCTAATTGTTGGAACCCAAACTCAAGCAACCAGCAAAAACGGGGATGGATTTTTGGCCCCAATGTGACTTCACAAGTTTGCCTTCCAGGGAAAGTAGCCATAGGAAGGGACAGGTGGACTGTGGGCTCTGGGCTCCTGAGTACTTCCTGCTGGGCTGTGCACCAGGAAATCCACCCTGTGGTTGAAGAGCCTTCCTGCCCTGACCGTGGGCCTGCTCCTGAACAGCTGAGATGGTGAAGGGGATGGAGGTGCCTGTGTGGGCTGTCCCCTCCTTTCCCTCCTGTGCCCCAAGTAGGCCTGTTTACTTCTCTGAGCCACATTTGTGTCCTCATTGGCTCTGACCACTCCCTGGCGGATCTCCTCCAGCCACAGCACAGCTCCGGGATCTCCTGTCACCTGGCAAATTGTGGGAGATAGAAAAAGATAAGACTCCAGGCTAGCCTTCCCAGGCTCCCACAAGCCCCTCCAGGGGAACCAGACTTCAGGTAGACATTGGGAGCTGCAAGGATGGCCATTTCCACTCCCTTCTTCCTGCCTGGTGGAGGCACGCCCAGTGCCCCCTTGCTGGCTGCCAGGCTTAGAAGGACCTGTTCCTACCCTGTTCTCATCTCTCTCGAGCATTGAGTCAGCTTGGCCACAAGACTCTCCTGGCTTCCCACCCTCAGTATCCAGCACCTTCTCGACAGCTCAGGGTACCTGGTTGTTCAGGTTCCATATTTTAGTTTTTCAGAGGCAGGGTCTAGCTCTAGCCCAGGCTGGCCTGGAATTCACTCTGTAGCCCAGGCTGGCCTCAACTCATGGTGCTCCTCTTACCTTAACCCCTCAGTGCTGGGATAAAAGGTGTGCCTCACCATGCCTGGCTTGCTCCATATTTCTTGTATGTGCATTTGTTTTTGTTTTTTGAGGTAGAGTCTTGCTCTAGCCCAAGCTGACCTGTATTTCCAGGCTGACCTTGAACTCAGCGATCCTCCTATCTCTGCCTCCTGAGTGCTGGGATTAAAGCTGTGAACCGCTACGCCCGGCTCTCTTTATTTCTTGACCCAACAATGCCGTAGGAAAATTAAAAGACCACAGTTATCAAATAAGCCTGTAACTTCACCAGCAATGGACTTTGCAAACTAATATTTTAGCGTGCATATGTGCACATATGTATGCAAGCAGAACCGGAGAATATCAAGTGTGTTCCTCTATCACTCTTCCACATTATTCCCTTGAGACAGAGTCTCTCTCTGAGCCCGGAACTGCCCTGACCACACCTGGATCTTCTGTCTCTTGGCCGCCACGAGGAGGTGATGGTAGCGAGGAGCAACAGGAAGGCTGACGTCCTCCAGGCCAGTTGACGGCAGCAACAGGGCTGTCAGCGTCTTCTCAGGGCAGCCCTGGTCCAGAGCCTCATTGATGAGGCTGATGGCGAGGACCTCTGAGGACAAGAGCCACAGGGTCAGTAGCCCCAGACTCAAGACTGCAGGAAGGGGTTGCCCGAGTGGGAAACTCACGATCTGTCTCTTCCTGGACCTGGGCGTTGACCTGGCTCACGGCGGCCTGCAGGTCATTCCAGCTCAGGAAGGCGCTGTCTCTTCCTCGCAGCTGTTGCAGCTTCACTAGGGCATCAAAATAGCTAGCAGCGGCGGGGGGACATGGGGTAAGTGGCATTGGCCTGTATGCTCCTCGCTGGCTTCTCCTCAGACCACTGTGCTTTCCGTGATCTCTTCTCCCCTCACAGGCTGCTCTTTGTTTTTGTCTTTCAAGGTAGCCCAGGCTGACCTGGAATTCACTATGTACTCTCAGGCTGGCCTGGAACACATGGCGATCCTCCTACCTCTGCCTCCCCAGTGCTGGGATTAAAGGTGTGTGCCACTACACCTGGCAGGGCTGTTCTGCGTAGGCCTCCTATGTGGCTCTTTCCTCACCTTAGAACAGGAACATGGCACTCTCCCTCCACACTCCCATCCGGGCTGAATTCACCCTCTCTCTAAGAGGCTTTTTTCTCTATGTGCTGACGACTCCCAGAGGGACACCCTCCAGCCCTCACAGATCCCTGGGACTTCATTCAGTACCCATCAGCACCTCACATCTGAGCTCCCTAACCACCAGTTAACCTCTGTGTCTCCGTACCACATGACTCTCTTCTGGCCAAAAAAATCTAAAAAGGGGCTGGAGAGATGGCTCAGGGGTTAAGGCACTTGCCTCCAGTGCCTAAGGCCCCAGGTTCAATTCCCCAGGACCCACATAAGCCAGACCCACAAGGTGGTAGCCCTGGTGTTCTCTCTCTCTCTCTCTCTCTCTCTCTCTCTCTCTCTCTCTCTCTCTCTGCTTGAAAATTAATAAATATTTTTTAAAAAAAATCTAAAAAGTCATATCTGATTCCATTCCTTCTACCACCAAGTCCTGTCAGTTCTAATTTCAAAACATATTCACAGGGGCTGAAGAGATGGCTCGGTGGTTAAAACACTTGCTTGCAAACTGGCTATCTGGATTCGATTCTCCAGTAACCCATGTAAAGCCAGAGGCACAAAGTGGTGCATGCATCTGGAGTTCCTTTGTAGTGGCTAGAGGCCCTTGGAGCCATACTCTCTCTATCTCTCAAATAAATATTAAAAATAAATAAATAACAGCACTCAGGAGGCAGAGATAGGAGGACTGCCATGAGTTTGAGGCCACCCTGAGACTATAAAGTGAATTCTAGGTCAGCCTGGGTTAGAGCAAAACCCTACATCAAAAAAAAAAAAAAGAACAAAATCAAACAAACCCAGATTCTCACACATGCTATGCAAGTGCTGGACCACTGAGCCCTACCCTAAGCCCTTCCTGATATTCTCTGAGGGCACCTAGGTCACTCTTCCCCAGAGAGCCTCATAGCAATAACTCAGGCCCTTTAGGTCCCTCTCCAAGTGGCATGCATGGCCACAACCAGCTGGAGACCAAACTCTGTTTCAGACCCTCTCAGTCCCTCATGCTCTGTGGTATTGGGCACCTGGGTGGGTACTCAAATGTTTGCTTGGAAAACAATTGGCAGAGAGGGTAACCATGAGCTCTCCTGCTGGGGGAAAACCTAGGAGGAACTCTGAACAGACCTGGGCAGGGCGCTGAGCCCAAGAATAAGCTGTCACAAGAGGCTAGTGCCCAGTATAAGCCACATCTCCTCCACCCCTCTCCTCCTCACTCACCGGTGAGCATTTCCTCTTTCCACCTGGACCAGGCCCGCAGCAGGGCTCACCAAAGTACTCCAGAAGTCACGGGCATCTCTGGCCTCCAGGGCTCGGTTAATCAGGACCACTGCAGAGAGCATTTCCACGGCCACAAAGAGCTCTTCCTGGCCTAGCTCCTGAGTCACAAGGACGGAGGGTCTCAGCCTGCCTCAGGCTTGCCAACATCTCTATCTCGAACTGCATTCACTCACCAGCACTTCATACATGCACGGGATGTTTATTATGTGTAGGATTCATATAATAACTTCACACACTCTATGATAGTCTTCATAACAATTCAATGAGGTAAGTACCGGTCATAGCCCCATTTCTCAAGCCATGTACACAGCTAATAATGCAAACTAAATGGAGTTGTCTGAGTGCAGAGCTCACACTCAACCCAAGATCTTTGCCAGCAACATTCTGGTCCTCACTTCACATAAAGAAATGCACAGACCAACAGTGGAACACATGCCTGTAATTCCAGCACTTGGGAGGCAGAGGTAGGAGGATCACTGTGAGTTCAAAGCCAGCCTGAGCGAGAGTGAAACCCTACCATGAAAAAACAAAGACGCCCAAACAAATCATTATATAAAATAACTGTGGAGGCCCTGGGAAGAGAGACAAAGGCCAAGTGACTCCCACTTTTACTGAATACCATGAAGCCTTGGCCCTTTTCCTGTTCCTCCTCAAATACCTGCTTAGGCTAGTTCCTGTCTGGAGCATACTTGATGTACTCTACAAATATAACATAGCAAACGGTAACAGTAATGACAGCTAACACTTACTGGGCTCCTCTCTAAGCCAGTATGCTAACTCATTAAGTCCTTACACCAATCCTATGAGCGACAGAGGAAGTCAATAACCTGCCCAGTGCTGCCTAACTAAGAACTAGCAGAACCAGATCTGAACTTGGACTGCTAAGTTCACAACCTTGACTGCTGCATTTTCACCTCTTGGTACTTAGGTGGTGCTTGCTTTCATTCTCTCTCTTCCTTTAATTATAAAAAATATTTATTTATTTATTTGAGAGTGAGAGAGAAAGAGGTAGACACACAGAGAGAATGGGCACACCAGGGCTTCCAGCCACTGCAAATGAACTCCAGACGCATGTGCCACCTTGAGCATCTGACTTTATGTGGGTACTGGGGAATTGAACTCAGGTCCTTCTGCTTTGCAGGCAAACGCCTTAACCACTAAGCCACCTCTCCAGCCCTCTTTCTTTAATTTTATTTATTTATTTGCAAGCAGAGGGGGCTAGAAGAGAGACAGGCACAGAGACTGGGCACACCAGGACCTCCAGCCGCTGCAAACGGGTTCCAGATTCATGCGCCATTGTACATCTGGCTTTACGTGGGTACTGAGGAATACAACCTGGGTTGTTAGGCTTTGTAGGCAAGCACCTTAACTACTGAGCCATCTCTCCAGTCTCCCCCACTTTTAATTTTTTTATTTGTTATTTTTATTATTTTGGTTTTTCAAGTTAGGTCTGGCTCTAGCCCAGGCTGACCTGAAATTCACTATGTAGTCTCAGGGTGGCTTCAAACTCAGGTGGCAATCCTTCTACCTCTGCCTCCTGAGTGCTGAGATTGAAGGCATGCACCACCATGCCCAGCTGCACGCCCCCCCCCCTTAAATTTTTTTTTTTTTTTTTTTTTTTTTTTTTTTGGTTTTTCGAGGTAGGGTTTCACTCTAGCCCAGGCTGACCTGGAATTCACTCTGTAGTCTCAGGGTGGCCTTGAGCTCATGGCAATCCTCCTACCTCTGCCTCCCAAGTGCTGGGATTAAAGGCATGCGCCACCATGCCTGGCTCCTTTAAATGTTTTTTAAAAACTTTTTATTGAAAAGTTCCATAAATATAGACAACATACCATGATCACAATCCCCTCCCACCACCCTCTCTTTTCCCCTCCAAAATCCCTCTCCACTGAATCCCTTCTTTCCAACTAGACTCTTGTTTTTTGTTTTTTGGTTTTTCGAGATAGGGTCTTGCTCTAGTCCAGGTTGACCTGGAGTTCACTATGTAGTCTCAGGGTGGCCTTGAACTCACGGCAATCCTCCTACCTCTGCCTCCCAAGTGCTGGGATTAAAGGCATGCACCACCACGCCCGGCTCCAACTAGACTCTTGTTTTTTTTTTTTTTTTTTTTTGGTTTTTCGAGGTAGGGTCTCACTCTAGCCCAGGCTGACCTAGAAGTCACTATGTAGTCTCAGGGTGGCCTTGAACTCATGGCTATCCTCCTAGACTCTTGTTTTTGATGCCATTATTTTTTCCCTCCTATTATGCAGGTCTTGTGTAGGTAGTATGAACCACGGTGAGGTCATGAATACCAAGGCCTTAAGTGGGACTTTCTTTTCTTTTTATTTTTCCATTTATTTATTTGAGAAAGAGACAGATATTACGTGGGTACTGGAGAATTGAACTCAGGTCCTTAGGCTTTGCAGGCAAATGTCTTAACTGCTGAGCCATCTCTCCAGTCAAGTGGAACTTTCTTGTATTATTAGTTACTCAGATATTGTGACTGGGTCATCATGGAGGTAGTGGTATATCCAGGCCATGCCTGGCATAAATGCTCTCTGAACATCTGCTGTGGCGGGAATCTATGTCCAGTTTCTCTCTTCCAGGGAGCCTTTCCAGACTTTCCTGAGCTCTGCTTTTCCTGTTTCCCTGGCTGTTGGTGTGAAGCCATCTTCTACCCACATTCAGTTACTCTTCTCTTCTCTGCTTGGCCCCTTAAATATATCCTAGATGGCCCTTAGCAGGGCACCATCATCTCCCTGTCAGAGGAGCTCTGTGGACAGGAGTGAGGCAGAATAGCCTCATGGCTAAAGCACGTACTGCCCCTCAGCTGAGAAGACAAGCTATGTAACCTCTCGTCCCAGCTTCCTCAGCTCCAGAGAAGAAACAGTAACCCATATGAGCCCTCAACAAGTATAGACAGCAGTGTTTACTCACAGTATTGGTGACCATATGCTTAGTAAGGCAAAGACAGCAGCTCTCCGTGTCCTACTCCCTGGACAGCAGAGGACCAGCTGACCTCCTCCCTCCAGCTGCCTGGGAACCCCAAAGCTTGCCCCTGCATCTGGGACTTACCCCCTGCTGCTGCTGCTGGAGTGTGGCCAACTCCTGCTGGTACACTGCAGAGGCATAGGGGTACACTGTGGGCAGCTGGGCTGCCGGGCACATCAACTCCTTCACGGTGTCGGTGGCCACTCCCCTCTGGATGGCTTTGTTGATCCTCTGCACAGCCTGGAGCACTGCAGGGGAGGAGAGGAGAGGCTTTGCAGGCTGAGCATCCCAGCGAGCTCCATTGTCTGGGCTGACCAGGCTCAGCCAGGAATGTGAGGAGAAATGGCTTCATAACACCTCTAGAGAGCCATTCCACTAGCTTTAAAATGTGTTTCTAAAATGTTCCATGAGAAGGGCTGGAGAGATGGCTTAGCGGTTAAGGCATTTGCCTCCAGTGCCTAAGGCCCTGGGTTCAATTCCCCAGGACCCACATAAGCCAGACCCACAAGGTGGTGGCCCTGGTGCTCTCTCTCTCTCTTTCTCTCTCTGTATTTCTCTGCTTGAAAATGAATAAGTAGAATAAAAAAAAAATGTTCCATGAGAAAAGTTGCTTTAAGCCGGGCGTGGTAGTGTTAGCCTTTAATCCCAGCACTTGGGAGGCAGAGGCAGGAGGATTGCCATGAGTTCAAGGCTAGCCTGAGACTACATAGTGAATTCCAGGTCAGCCTGGGCTAGAGTGAGACCCTACCTCGAAAAACCAAAAAATAAAAAAATTAAAAAAAGGGCTGGAGAGATGGCTCAGCGGTTAAGGCACTTGCCTCCAGTGCCTAAGGCCGTGGGTTCAATTCCCCAGGACCCACATAAGCCAGACCCACAAGGTGGTGGCCCTGGTGTGCTCTCTCTCTCTGTATTTCTGCTTGAAAATGAATAAATTAAAAAAAAAAAATTTAAAAAAAAAAAAAAAAAATTAAAAAAAAAAGAAGTTCTGGGGCTAGAGAGATTGCTCAGCGATCAGTGGTTAAGGTGCTCACCTGCAAAGCCTAACAACCTGGGTTTGATGCCCCATGTAAAGCCAGATGCACAAGATGGAGCATACATCTGGAGTCCTCTCTCTGCCAGGGTGGTGGCACATGTCTTTAATCCTAGCACAGGTAGGATGATCGCCTGAGTTCATTCAAAGTCAGCCTGATACTACATAGAGAATTCCGGGTCAGACTGGGCTAGAGAGAGACCCTACCTTGGAAAAAAAAAAAAAGAAGAAATTCTATGGAAAACAATTTGTCAGGTCTAGAGGTTAAAAAAAAACTCAGCATGTAGCAGAGAACAGCTAAGGTGAGTTCCTAAGACAGGACAAGACTGACAGGTGACCATGGAGCATAACATGGAGTCCAACAAAGGTTGCAGTGACTGAGCCTTGGTGACACTGGAGAGAGCCAGCTCCAAGGTGGGCTGCCAAGGGTGGTCGAAGCTGAAAGGGACCACAGTGCATGGGTATGGTTTGAGCTTACACACTCTGGGGCTGGTAAAATGCCAGAAGCTGTGGACTCTGGCTTCAAGGACACATGATCTGATAGGGAGGAATAAGGCTTCAAATAACCTACAGTTCCCAACTGTCAATGCCATGATAGAAATGCCCCCCCCTCCCAGTGCTACGGCAGTGCTAGGGAGGAGGAATTCTGGCTGGGAACAAGAGCTGTAGACAGCTCTGGGGATATTTCCATCTGTCTCTGACAGGTGAAATGTGAGAGAAATGTAATCCAGAGGCTCCGAAGTCCTGGCTGGGAAGGCTGCAAGCAAACACAGAGCAGTCTGTCTGGCTCAGCCATGCTAGCTGGAAGAGAGGAAGCAGGCGGGGGAGGAGACACACTCAACTAAGGCAAGAGGATTGCCTTGAGTTGAAGGCTAGCCTAGGCTACAAAATAACAGCCATCTCGCCGGGCGTGGTGGTACATGCCTTTAATCCCAGCACTTGGGAGGCAGAGGTAGGAGGATTGCCTTGAGTTCAAGGCCACCCTGACACTACATAGTGAGTTCCAGGTCAGCCTGGGCTAGAGTGAGACCCTACCTCGAAAAACCAAAATAAATAAATAAATAACACCCATCTCAAAAAACAAAAACAAAACAAAACACAAAAACAGGGCTGGAGAGATGGTGCAGTAGTTAAGGTACTTGACTGCAAAGCCTGACGATTTGGGTTTGATTCACCAGTGCCTACGTAAAGTCAGATGAACAAAGTGGCACACGCAACTAGAGGTAGTTTGCAAGAAGCCCTGGTGCACCTATTCCCCTCCACCCCCGATCCTCCTACCTCTGCCTCCAGAATACTGGGATTAAAGGCATGTACCACCATGCCCAGTCTGATCCCGGCATTTAGAAGGCTAAAATAAGAGGATCATCGCTGTGAGTGTGAGGCTAGCCTGTGGCTACAGAGAGAGTTTACGGTCTGCCTGGGCTAGAGTCAGACCCTACCTTGAAGAAGAGAAAAAAAGGGACTGGAGAGATGTCCCAGGGGTTAAGGCTCTTGCCTGCAAATCCTAAGGACCTGGGTTTGATTCCCCAGTAACCACATAAAAGCTGGATGCACAAGGTGGTACATGTGTCTGAAGTTCAATTGCAATGGCTGGAGGTCCATTTTCTCTTTCTCTCTATCTGCCACCTTCTCTCTATCTCAAATAAATAAATATTTTTAAAAAAGGGGGGGAGAATATATTTGTATATAATGAGTCTCTCCCTCAAGCAGGAGCTTGCTTATTGTGGTTAGCGAGCCCCTGTGACTCCCCACAGGACTGGGACTACACGTGTGCATGGCCATGCTCAGCTTTTGACATGGGTGCTGTGGAATCAAACTCGGCATCACAGGCCCTCTCAGATCCTCAGGCATAAGTGGCAAGCGCTCTAAGCTGCTGGGCTATCTCCCCAGCCCCTGTATATAACATTTAAAAGGGAAACTGAGTTCGAATGAGTTTCTTCCTCATCTGAAAAATCATATATATTTTTTTGTTGCTGTCGTTTTTTGAAGTAGGGTCTCACTCTAGCCTAGACCTGGAATTCACTATGTAGTCTCAGGCTGGCCTCGAACTCACGGCAATCCTCCTACCTCTGCCTCCCAAGTGCTGAGATTAAAGGCATGCACCACTGAGGAAAAAAATCACATTTTAGAAGCCAAAGAAACTCAAGCAGGTTGAGTTCAAAATCACAGGCAAACTGCCTGGAAGGAAGCTGCCAGCCCAGACAGAAATCTAGCCCAGCGCTGTGTTGACACGTCATTATCTCTCATTTATAGTGTCCCTCTGGTGGACAGAGGGCAGAGAACATGAAGGGCAAAGTCCCTCACTGGGCTGGGAAAGTGGGCAACATTTTGCATTGTCCAAAGCAGAAGCCAGCAAAAGGAGACCCTGTTCTTCCAAGAGTCAACATGCCTCTCCCCAGAACTGGAGGCAACTTACTGGCTTGCTCCTGGTCTCCCTTCTCGTTGGCTGCAGCCACACCAGCTTGGATCTCCTCCTTTTCCAGAAAGCCCACCTGACCCAGCTCCTGAAAGACAGAAGAGATGCCACAGAGGAGAGTTCTCAGACCTCCAGGTGCACCCATCCCTCCAGCCTTCCTCTCCCTTTAGGCAGAATGGCCTAGCCCACCCACCCCTACCATTCCCTGTTTTTTATTTATTTATTTATTTATTTGTTTGTTTATTTATTTATTTATTTTATTTTATTTTATTTGAAAGCAGAGAGAGAGAGAGAGGGAGGGAGGGAGGGAGGGAGAGACAGAAGACAGACAGACAGACAGACAGAGACAGAGAATCGGTGAGCCAGGGCCTCCAGCTACTGCAAACGGACTCCAAAAGCATGCACCACTTCGTGCATCTGACTTTATGTGGGTACTGGGGAAATTGAACCCAGGGTTTTGTTTTTTTTTTTTTTTTGGCTTTGTTGGCCAGAGCCTTAACTGCTGAGCTAACTCTCCAGCGCTATCGTTCTATCTTTAATCTTTCTTACCCAGAGCACATCTAAAGTAGCAAGAGACCTCACAAGTATGAACAGCATCAGACAGAAAGTCAAAGCGCTAAAAATCAAATAGCTAACAACCCAACTCAGCAATGGGGAGCATATCATTACCTGCTAGACTACCACTGTTCCCTCCCTGTCAGTGTGAGGACTCAGAGGCAGACCCTGGCTGCTGGTTCCGGGTTGATGTAGCAATTTAATACTTTATTGACTTATTTTATTTTTAAAAATATTTTTTCAGCTGGGTGTGGTGGCACATGCCTTTAATCCCAGCACTCAGGAGGCAGAGGTAGGAGGATTGCTGTGAGTTCAAGGCCACCGTGAGACTACATAGTGAATTCCAG
>PVHP010033939.1:0-19446 GCA_004024765.1 Zapus hudsonius
GCGCGCTCTCTCTCTCTCTCTCTCTCTCTCTCTCTCTCTCTCTCTCACTCTCTCTCTCTCTCTCTCTCTCTCTCTCTGTATGTTTCACTGCGTGTAAAATAAATTATATATTTTGAAAACGGTGGATGGTTCCTCCTGAAGAATAACACCCATGGTTGTCCTCTGGACCCTACACACGCAGGTGCAGACACAAGTATGGCTGACTAGCAGCAGCTGGTCTGAGGACTGCTCAGATTATCATCTGTTAATTAGCAGAAGTTTTTACTTTTTTAAAACAGTGTTTCACATTACAGTCCAGGCTAACCTTGAATTAGTGATCCTCCTGCCTCAGGATTACAGGCCTGCACCACCAACACCTGGCTCCGGAAACAGCATGCTTTGTCGTTTTGATGTTGTAACTACTTTATTATAGAGAGAGTGCACATATGTGTGTATGTGTGGAGGCCAGGGGTTGCTATGGCGTTTTTCTTAATCATGCCCCACTTTACTCTCGGAGGACAACATGAGAACCTAGACCTCAGCTTCAACTACACTAGCCAATCAGTGAGCCACAGGGACCCCCCCCCCCCAAGCACTGGGTTTCCAGGCCTGTGCCACCCTGCCCAGCAGATCACGTGGGTGCTTAGGATCCAAACTCAGGTTCTGGTGCTTCTGCAGCAAGCACCTTGCTAAACCTCTCTCTTCTCTGGAGAGTTGAGTAACTGCCCTGAGCGCCTTTGGCTGGCTGGGCCTGAATTCAGTGACCTCCGTCCTCTGTCCTCAGTCTCAGCCTCAGGCAGGTCCCTGTGCGTTCTCATCTAGGCATGTCTGACTCTTCGGGGGACACTCCCTGTCGGTGCCACTGCATCCTGCTTCTCATGGTGCCTCTCAAATACACTTTGGTTTTCTCTGCCTGCTCCAGCCAAGAGCCGTTGTTCACCACACATTAGGGCTTTAATTCCTGCCCCCATGGAATGCCTCTATGAATGACAGAGACTTTTCCAGAAGTACAAGGAATGGGGCCACAGTCCACTACAAGGCTCTTTTTCTGTGACAAGTCTTCTTTGACCAGGTCTGAGGGCTGTAAGGATTGAGTATTATGAATATATTCTTGTCAAGTAAACAGTGTCAAGTAGAAAGAACAGAACAGAGACACTAGAAAAGCTCTAAAAAGTACCACTATATTTTTAAATAACAGAGATGCCCCAAACAGAAGAGACTGGGACTCAGTAGACACCTCCAACCAGTTAAACACTCGACAAATTCTATTTCTTTTCTGATGTTATGACTTGAACCCAGGGCTTCCTGGACACAAGTAGGAGACAGGCTTCCTCACCTTCTTCACAGAACACTGCAGGGAGACTCTTTTAGATAGAGTGTCCAGCTAAAATTCAGTGCCCAGCACAGTGAGGGACACTAGGCAGAGCAACAGCCAGCCAGTACCCACAGATTGGGAAGGATAGTCCCAGCCTGTCTGAGTAAGAGAAGTCCACTGTCCTCACATGTCATGAAACACTGGGTCCAAACCAGTCATGAACCACTGCCTGGGTGTGTGGATACCGAGGGTGGGTAGCAGTGCAGGGAAGTTTGAAAAGCTGGGATAAGAACTCGTGGAGCATAAATTACAGGTACAAGTGTTATGGGTATGTGTCTGGGAAGTGTGGGAAGGGGCTTGATTAGCAAAGACACATCTTATTTGTTAAAACTCAAAATAGAGCTCCCCTCCCCCAAGCTGAAGATTGATTTAAAGGATGCATGCATGCTGGGTAAGCACTTTACCACTAAGATAACTTAAAACATTTAGAAAAAATATTCATGCTGCCTGTGGTGGCGCATGCCTTTAATCTCAGCGCTCAGGAGGCTGAGGTAGAAGGATCATGAGTCAAAGCCAGGCTGGGCTACAGAGTGAGTTCTAGGTCAACCTGAGCTATAGTGAGACCCTGCTTCAAAAACAAAATATACAGACATATACATTCATAAGGTTAAATGATTTTTAAATCAATTTGTTGGTTACAAAGTAAATTGCCAAATTCAAGGAAACTGTTAAACATATTTCTTAAAAATGAATATAACAATTAGTCTCTTTCTAGTCACTCTGTAGTCTCAGTCTGGCCTCAAACTCATGACCATCCTCCTACCTCTGCCTCCCCAGTGCTGGGATTAAAGGCGTGCACCACCACGCCAAGTTCTTTCTAGTCATTTTAAGTTATGGTTCTTCACTTCCATCAGAGGAATGCAAATTAAAACAATATTGAGGGTCAGGCGTGGTGTCACATGCCTTTAACCCTGGCACTCAGGAGGCAGAGGTAGGAGGATCGCTGTGAGTTTGAGGCCAGTCTGGACTACAGAGTGAGTTCCAGGTCATCCTGGGCTACAGTGAAACCCTACCTGTCGGGTGGGGGGGGGAGGATAACTCAACTACATTGAGACTCCATCTCACTCCAGTCAGAATGTAATTCATTAAAACAACAAATAACAGGGGTTAGAGAGATGGCTCAGCAGTTAAAGCACTTGCTAGCAAAACCTGCCAGCTTAGGTTTTATTCCTAAGTACCCACAAAAAGCCAAATGCAAAAAGTGGCACATGCATCTGGAGTTTTGTGTGCAGCAGTAAGAGGTCCTGACACACCCATACTCTCTTTGTTGCTCTCTCTTCTCACAAATAAATGCATAAAATATTTAAAAGAAAAACAAATAATAGGCCTGGAGAGACAGCTTGTTATTAAAGGCATATGCTTGCAAAGCCTGCCAGCCTGAGTTCAATTCCTCACATCCACGTAAAGCCAAATGCAAAGTATTTGGCTTCTGTTTGCAGCAGCAAGAGACTGGCATGCCCATACATCCACGCATACATGTGCAGGTAAATAAAGAAAAATATCAAAAGAGAACACGAAACAACAAATGCTGACCAGGATTGGGACAAAAAGGAACTCTTATAGACTGCTGTGGGAATGATGTAGGCCAGTCCAACCTCTGTGGAAATCACTATAGAGGTTTCCCTAAAACCTAAACATAGATCTACCAGATGACCCCACTAGACACTCCTGGGTACTTACGCAAAGGACTCCAAGTCAACATATTACAGACACCTGTACACCATGCTTACTATATCAGAATTCACAATAGCTAAGCTATGGAACCAGCCTAGTGTCCAACAGCAGAGGAATGGATACAGAAAATGTGATATATACACAAGGGAATTTTTTTCAGCCATAAAGTAGAACAATGTTGTTTGCAGGAAAGTGGATACAACTGGGAATAATCATATTAAGCGAATTAAGCCAGTTTCAGAAAGACGAGTACTGTATGTTTTCTGTCATCTGTGGTTTCTAGGTTTTATAGATACATAAAATCATGAAAGTAGAAGGGAAACTATCTAGGGGAACAAAGGGCTAGTGAGGAGAAAAGGGAGGATGAGAGTATGGAGGAATATGTTCAATATACAATATATACATGTATGACAGTGTCCTTTTAGAATACAGCACTAGGTACAGTGAATTAATTTTAAAAAATGTTAAAAATAAAGAGAAATAAATTAGCCAAAAAAAGCGATGTTCTTCCCTCCAAGAGACTAGAAACACATTTATCTCATAACATCCTTGTCTCATTAAAAGATAATAATTAGCTTGCCTTAATTTTAGTTGAATAAAATGATATCTTCTACACAGAAACACAAGGAACTTCAATTTTATAATTAGGAACTGAAGTGATTCAGTGATTCAATGCTGAAAATGTGAGGAACAAAACCCACTAATAATTCTGCTGTGTTCTGACTATTAGACTCTCTGCTTCCAGAGGAAGTAGTAGGTTAATAGAAACCTCCTTGGAGATGGAATCCAGGGCCAGATTCCTGTCCTCAGAACAAGCAGAACTGAGCCAGTCTCGGAGTTTGGGGACACAGGAAGAATAAAGCTCTTTCACAATTACCAGCAGCAATGAAAGGAAATTCTGTTCGCATGTGATCTGGTTATCAAGTGCGGACCAGAGGGGAAGCAGGTTGGCTCTTCTGCATGGACAAGTGGCATCCCTTTGAGTATGAAACAAAGCAAAGCTCTGACTGATTTCCTGGGGAAATGCAGGCTACATTTTATACCTAATTTTCCAAGCACTGGTCACATCAATGTTATTTCCATATTGAGCTACATGTTATTAAGAGATCTCCAGCATTTCAATATACTTATGATTAAGTCAAAAGATGTAGCTTTAATTCTTGTGCTGAGCAAGCCACATAGGGAGACTGGTTTGTATCTTCCTTCTGTGAACATATAAACCAGCCCACTCGGGCGCTTACGCAGAAGCAGGTTTGTCCCTGCTGAGTGGAATCCTTGTGAAGCACTGTTCTGTTGGGCAGTGTGTAGTCACTGGGCTACCCTTTACTGTGGAAATGAAACTCATTCCTCTCCCTTAGCCTTTTAACCTAGGTCATGTCCAGTCAAACAAGCATCATTAGTGGTTATTACAGGGTAAAATGAGGCCTGAGCTGTGGGTACAGAACTTGGGAAGTCCATCCTCATCTTCTCTGATGGCTGGAATGTTGTAAACTAACTTTACTCAAATTAAATGCTATTTGAACATCTTCTGCCTATCAGCGATTGATCTTAGTTTGTTCATCTGCCTTTGTGGTCTGCTAAAACACAGGGCTGGTGGACAAAGACAGGCCTCAGGGAGAGGGAAGAAAGAGGTGACCAGTGCCGACTTTACAGATGATGGAGCAGGAGACAACATTATTCACTGTGACTCTACACGTGTGAAGGAGCCAATGCCCTTCCCAATGAGGGCCATGAAGTGAACGCGGGGCTCTGCCCCTCCTTCTAGAACTGAGCAGTGCCGTGCACTCTCGGGTCTATCTTGTTACTATTATTCCAACTCCTGTAAGTAAGAACTGTTGTGCATATCATAGTCTTGTCCTTACTAAACAGATTTCTATTCATTACGAAGCATGTTGTAGTATGAAATGCTGCTGAGGAAACACACTCATGCTATGCCTCCGACAATTAGAAGTCTTTTATAATTACTGTACAAAAGTTGACCTAGTGTTACTGAATAACATGAGCTCCAAGGTCACTTCTAGCTCTATGTTTTAAAGATATAATGACAATGAACTTATAGATCTGTTCCTACGCTGGATTATTCCTCTATGAACATGACGGGTTCCTTTACAAAGAGCGACAATAATAGTGAGTCTCTGTCCTCCACACTCCTGCTCTAGCTTTGCTTCCACGGTCTCGAAGCTCTTAGCACAGTGCCAGATTCATGCAAGAACCAGCTCTGAAAGACAATCCAAACCAGCAACCAGCAAGCGTGGAATATGATAGACAGTGAAGCGGAAGTCCAAGCTCACAAAGGACTTTCACCTACACTGGCTTCTTGGAGAGGTTTTGGGAGAAGCCTGGCGAGTCTGTTCTGGGAAAATCTATTCCAGAAACTGTCGACCAGTCCACCCTCTGTATCTCTCCTGCACCTACCCTTCCCCAGGAGGAGAAGGCACGGTGTCCTCCTTAGGGTGAAGTGGGCGGTGGGGGAGGGCAACACAAAGATGGCTTTCCAGTCTGACACTAGCGAGACCACAGTCTTGGGTAAACATCGCTGGGCAGAATCTGTTCTCTAGAAAGTGAAAACCATCCTCCTACCATCAGTGTGTCTGGGAAGACTGATTCCCTATTTGTAGAACCATCCACACCAACTCTGGACACAGAGCAGACATGAATAGTGCAGCATCCTGCAATCCCCATGTGGGGCATACCATCAGTGCCTACAGCACCCACCTCCACCTTACATGGATGTTCTAAGGTGCCATGGAGGGGAAGCATCCTTTAATTAGTGCTTGTCTCAAAAATGATGTCTTTCTCAAAAAAAAAAAAAAACAAAAACAAAAAAAAAAAAAAAACAAAAAAAAACAACCCCAGTAAGAGGAAATGCAGTGATGTAAAAAGAAGAAAAATTACTGCTTGGGGGTTTCTGTTATGTTCTTGATGCTGGGGATTAAACCCAGGGCTGGTGCCCACTAGGAAAGTGCCCACCACCAAGTTGCATCCTTGGCCTTCTGGTTTAACATTGGCCCTAGGGATGGTCACCCTAACCCCTCTCAAAGCCAACACTGGGCAGACATGGGACTGTGAAGAAGAGGAAGAGATGAATGACCAGAAGCCAGTTCAAAAGCTCTTCCCACCTCGCTTGTGGTTATAAAACACAAATATCGGGCTGGGGAGATGGCTCAGCGGTGAAGGCACTTGCCTCCAGTGCCTAAGGCCCCGGGTTCAATTCCCCAGGACCCACATAAGCCGGACCCACAAGGTGGTGGCCCTGGTGCTCTCTCTCTCTCTCTCTCTCTCTCTCTCTCTCTCTCTCTCTCTCTCTCTCTCTCTCTGCTTGAAAATGAATAAATAAGCCGGGCGTGGTGGCACACGCCTTTAAAAAAAAACACAAATATCTCTGGCATACGACTCAAGTAAAATTTCTTTCCTTGTTCCGTTGCACTCCTCTTTGCAGCTTGTCTCAGGTTCCCTGTTGGTAACAAGGGTTGCTCTAAGATGAATGAACACAGGAAAGTTTCTTTCTATGACTTCTAGGGAGCAATAAAGATGAAATAAACATGATTAGCATTTGGTCACTCTGGGGAAATGGACACATGTCTTTGCTGATGAATGACAGACACATCCTTCTAGTGTATCTCTGATCTAAACTGCACTGATGCTGAGTCTGACTTGCGGCCTTTTGAGTGTTGCTTCAGCCGAGAAGACCAGACTCAGGTCTATGAAAACGAGAGGAGGTCTCCTACCCTTTGACTCCTCCTCCCCTCACAACAACAGGCCTTGGATCTGAGAATCTAATGCAAATTCCAAATCCAAACCTCAGAGAAAAGATATGAGTACAAAAATGTAGAGAATAATGTGTTCTGATACATGTATTCATTCTATGAAAAGAGAGTGCTTGAGGTATCAACTAGACAAGGTGCCAAATGCAAAAAAAAGTATAGAATATGTCACACGTGTTAAAATTGTGTTACATTTGCTATAAATCTTTTAAAATTAATGCAATAAATAGTCACAAGTCTCTAGTTGTACTGAGCACTGAGGAAAATAAGACAAAACTGATAATAGTGTTGATCTCTCTGCACAGCTCCTGGTCCTGCGTCCCTGGCATGATGTGATCACACTGTTGTTAAGCTGTCCCCTCCCTATCTCCCTTCTTGTGATGGGAGCTCTACACACCATGCCGTTCCTACTTTCGTGGTGTGCTTTGCCACACACATTATGTTGAGATCGACTCTTGCTGATGCTTGCAAGTCTGGCTCATTCACTTGTGTGGTGCTTTGAGACAGGGATGTGCTACACTGCTTATCACTTCCTCCTGATGGACACTTCAGAGTGTTCACAGTTTTCTGTTAGGACCAAAACACTGTGTTGTGCACATCTTCTATGCTCAGAAGTAAAAATTTCTCTAGGAATAAGTGTGGAATTCTATGCTTTGGGGAAATGCATTTTTAATTTTTATGAAAACTACTACATCGCTCTAAAAGATTTATGGGACTTGCTGTCAGAACTTTTAATCTCTGCCAAGTTCATGGGTGTGACATGGTTTCAATTCGCATTTGGGTGAGAACATTTCTACTGCAGTTGTGCACTCTGCTGCATGGTTGTTGCAGGACTGAGTGCAGTGAGCTGCCAGGTTGTCTTTTGACCGAGCTCGTCTTGGTCACTCACGCGGCGCTCTGCGGCACTCCCTACCTGCAGCCAAACCTCAGTGTCTTCTGTCATCTCAAAAATTTTTATTTTGCAGTGGTTCAATATGCCCACACCTCTTGGCTTGTGGTTCTGGGGAAGCTCTGAGAGACTCCTGCACATATGCTGAGCTGCAGCCCTGGCCTAAGTATCCCTTTTATGGTTTGCTTAAGAAGTCATTCGTAGGCTAGAGAGATGGCTCAATGGTGAGGGGTTTGCCTGCAAAGCATAACGACCTGAGTTCTCTTCTCCAGGACCTACACAAAGCCAGATGTACAAAGTGGTGCATACATCTGGAGCCCCTAGTGCACCTATTTTCTCTGTCTTTCTTCTATCTTTTTCTCTCTGCTTGTAAATAAATAAACAAATAAAAATTTAAAAAAGGAAGTCATTCATGTCACAACCTCTACTTTTAGTAGTTCAAATTTTTCATTTTTCCCACCGTGGGACTACAGAGTGAGTTCTAGGTCAGCCTGGGCTACAGTGAGACCCTACCTCAGATTTTTTTTATTTCATTTTACTTTTGCCTTTTGAATGAGCTGGAATTTCTTTTTTGTCAGGTAGATATCGAATGTTGTCCCCGTTCTGTTCCTCAGTCACTTTAACACCTCCACCTCCCAGCAGCCTGGTCCACACCTGAAGCAGACTTTCTCCTTCACCTCACTCACTTCACTGCCCAGGACTTTCCACACAACTATAGCAAACCAGAGATGTTTCCCTCATGTAAATACCAATCGACTGACTTGTCCAACCCTTTGATTATGTCATCTGCTTTGTGTTTATACTGCTTTATAACAATCTTATTGATGAGGTTCAAGTTCATACAAAATTTCTCCATCATACTACTAAAATTACTGAACTTAAGTCTCCAAGCATCTGCCCAAACTAATTTTCAATCTTTTTAGTTAATTTGGATAAATGTTTAGTTCAAAGTATTAAACAGTGGGAGAGAATGGGTGGAAGAGTCTTGGGCTAAACCCTCAGTTCTTTTGTCCTGAATGCATGAGGCCAAGGCAAAGCTTGGGAACTGTGGCTGTCACATCTTCTCACAATGCACAAAGGACAACCACACACCCCTCAAATAATGACAAAGTATACAGTTTTCAAGGTCCTCTGCCGCCAGCGCACTGGCCTTGCCCGTGTCAGCACTTTGCTCAGGGAAGGAGAATGCTAACTGACCTACTTCTATAAGGAGACGAGGTCCTAGCAAAACTCTTCTATGAAACTCCATTAAAATATTAGATATTCTAGGGGCTGGAGAGATGGCTCAGCAGTTAAAGCACTTGCTTGCAAAGCATTACTACCTGGATTACCTAGAACCCACATAAGGTCAGTTGACAAAGTGGCACATGTATCTGGAGATCATTTGCAGTGGCGAGAGGTCCTGCCTCACACACCCATTCTTTCTCTCTCTCTCTCTCTCTCTCTCTCCCCCCTCTCTCTCTGCTTGCAAATAAATATTTTAAAAATATTGGATAGTCTAATGACTGAAATGACAGTCTTATTATAGTGATGGTTTATTATTTTTGCTACATTTCTCCAAATTTAATATGTTCACTTTAAATGACTTAAATCAAGGACTGAACCAAGAAAACATTGTCAAAGATAGGAAATCTAAAGCAACTAATTTTTTAAAGTACATTTTCCCAAATAGATATATAATTGTGTGTAAAATATATATATATATATATATATATCACAACTCAGAAACTTGATTCTGCTTTCCTTAGTTTACATATTGTCTTCAATTATTAAAAATCAAATTACTGCAAAAAAAAATCCCTGTGCAGAAACTTCACCAAATGAAAAGGTTAAAAAAGACTTAAGGCTTAAAGCATCACTCTTTAAAAAATCTTTAACAGTGTTTTTAAAAATCCCTCTCTAGTTTCTGACCACACTCTCCACCTGCAGGAAGGCTGATCCCATTTCCTTGCTCTGCATGGTGACCAGTACCTTGTTGTCCTGGTGACAAGCTTCTCGGTTGTAATTCCTAGTTAAGATTTCTCAGCTGATTCCTACCCTCTGTGACACAGGCAGGAATCTTTGTCTATTCTCTTTACTAATGCATTCTGAGCACCTAGAACTATGCCCAGAGTTTGAATCAAATATCGAAGCCAATGTGGAATAAGCATCTGGAGTCCATCTGCAGTGGCAAGAGGCTCTGGCATGCCCATTCTCTCTCTCTCTCTCCTGGCAAATAAATAAATAAATAACCAACAAACCCACAAATGCTAATTCAATAAATCCTCCCTTCCCTGCTTCTTTAAAGCTGTTATATGTTTTAGGAAAAATTCACTATAAGAACTTGTCACCATTATGGAACTTGTCACTACAAGAACTGTTAAACAGAAAAATTACTCCCAGCCAGGGGTATCAGGAAAGCCCATCTGCAGAATGTCCCAAACAATGGAGTAGAAGACAAGGCATTTGAGTTTGAGCTCCCAGATCCCCACTTGCTAGCTTGGGACTATGAATAAAGCGATCTGAATTTCAGTTTCCTCAAATATGAGGAAGCTAGAAATCTGTTCCTCAAACAATATTCTTTAGAATTCTTTTTTTTTTTTATTTTATTTATTCATTTTCAAGCAGAGAGAGAGAGAGAGAGAGAGAGAGAGAGAGAGAGAGAGAGAGAGAGAGAGAGAGAACACCAGGGCCACCTGTGGGTCTGGCTTATGTGGGTCCTGGGGAATTGAACCCTGGGCCTTAGGCACTGGAGGTGAGTGCCTTAACCGCTGAGCCATCTCTCCAGCCCTAGAATTCTTTAAGTGTCCACTATGTGCAGGAAAAGAAGGCAGGTAAGTTCTTGCCCTTAGAGGCAGTGATAGATGAACAAGTGTGCAAAGACAAGAGACCAGCAACCAAGGAGTTGCTGCGATGTCTTTCTGTGCACGGACACTCACTCACGCAGCGTAATGGTTATTATCACCAGGGATGAGCTGGGAGTTCTTTAAAGCTGATCCCAAGCAGCACTGCATTGCACCTGAGAAGGGTGGACAAGGAATTGAGCCATACCACGCTGTTCTGCTAATGAGCACGATAGATTCTGACCAGAAATTCTGAAAGCCATGCTGTCTGGTTCAAAGTACTCTCCTAGCCTCATTTTCCACGGCCCCCTTACAGCGACTTCACTCTGTCCCAGTCCCAAACACATTCAACCAGGCCTTCCTATTCTCCCCACCTGTGTCAGCCTCTTCTACCACTGCCTCCTCCAAGACCCCAGAAAGGCACTGCTGTGGTCAGCTTCGCATTTCTTTGATGAATACCCACACCAGGCACAGTTTATGGTTGGAAGGGATTATCCAGGGGAAGTTCCATAATGGTGAAAGAGGCTGGTTCCCTCTCACAGATCCAAGCAGAGAGACACCATCAACCAGCCAGCACCACAAGCAAGCACAAGTGTGCAGAAAACAGCAGGGGCCCAGGCATAGCTCAGACTGTTCTGCATAGCTTTGGGCTGGAATCAGATCCACCCCCAAACATACCTAAGTGCTGGACCTCAGGTTCTACCCCAGTGATACTTCCTCCAGCCAGGAGGCTGGAAATCCAAGTTTTAATAAAACACCTGAACCTCCTGGGCAACATACATTCAAACTACCACAGCCCCTTACCACTTACTTTGCTGTCAGTCACACTTAAATGTCTCATCAATTTCCATTCTTTCTGAACGCTCCCACAGACAGGTAGGAAAAGAAGCAATGTGCACATATTCACTCACTTTCCTCGTTATTTCCAACACAACACACACAACTCCGATTATTACTGAAATGCTTAGGATTTCAGTAAGCGAAATAATGAGGATTTAGTGGGAAAGACAGGGAATGAAGGAAACATTTTCCTGTAGGGTAGATTTTTAGGGGCTGAGGCATTAGACTAAGCACTATTAAGAAGTTCAAGACAGGCAATGTGAGGTAGGTGATTGTACAAATAGCTAAACTTAATCTGATTACACGAAGCTCTTGGGATGCCTAAAGCTGTTATTCAAAAGCAATTTCCTTTATGATATAAGGGTCTTTACAGAAAGAACTATTCCATAAGAGAATGGCTTTGAAATAAGCATATATGAACTATATTTCAGATTTTCATGGATTACTTTAACAAAATTGATGTAGCCTAAGGGATCCAAAGATGAGAGAATTTTACTCTTCTCAGATCTTTAATGTTAAAATCAAAATCTATTTTCACAGAAATATAAGGATTAAAATGTAAATGCATTAGGCTAACAAATAATAGCTTTTATTTATTCATTTTATATTTTTATTTACAGAGATAGAGAGAATGAGCACATAAAGGCCTCTTGCCACTGCAAACTACAGATGTATGTGCCACTTTGTGTATCTGGCTTTACATAGGTACTGGAGAATCCAACCCAGGCTGTCACGCTTTGCAAGCAGACACCTTTAACCACTGAGCTATCTTTCCAGCCCACTGAGCTAACCAGCTACATAAGAGCTCAAACATATAGTAAAGATAAATATAATAAGCTTCTGAGAGTACTGCCCAGCCTCTCTTATCAGCTATCTGTAAGCAGCTTGTGTTCTGGTAGAGATTTTCCATCATTCTCTTGACTGACCAATCTTCACTATGTTATTTTAAATATCTTAAGATGAGAATACTGTGGTGCACATGACTGGACATCTTGGTAAGACGCAGAGCAAGGCAGGAATCCAGGAATGTATAATTAGAGGGAAATCATTTTTTAAAGTGATGCATTAAAATAAGCTGAAGGTTAGCTGAGCCCCTACATAACCTCCTCACCATGTTCTCAGAACCTCAGATAACTGACCTTCCTAAATGATGTCTCTTCCTCAAATACCCATCCATTCTCTAATACCTTCATTTGCAGCAACAAGAGGCCCTGGTGTATTCTCTCTTTCTCTCTCTCTCCAAGCATCCTTTCCCCTCTCCTCCTCTCTCAAATATCATTTTTAATCTGACCTGATTGAGCTCTCTCTAGAATAAAGCCTACAATTCTGTGGCCCACATAAAAAAGCACTTATTTTTTTTTTGGGGGGGGGGTGTTTCAAGGTAGGATCTCACTCTAGCCCAGGCTGACCTGGAATTCACTATGTAGTCTCAGGCTGGCCTTGAACTCAAGACAATCCTCCTACCTCTGCTTCCAAAAAGTACTTATTTAACACCTGTTGCAGTCAGCTCCTCATTGTTGGGATAAACATCCAACAAGAAGTAGCTTGTGGGGGCTGGAAAGATGGCTAAGTGGTTAAGGTGTGCAGACCCAAGGACCTCCCCCAACGGGTCTGGCTATACCTGCCTGCAAATTACTAGGACCCCACTCCTTCGACCACACTACCTCTCAAGACAACTGGTGATGTTCTCAGGGCAGACGCTTTCCCTGGCAGCACTGGGCCAGTTCTCTTCATTGTTCAGCCACACTGGACAGAGGCCTTCTTAGAGCAGAGGGCGCACACGAAGTGTACTTGTCTGTGCCACCAATCACCTCCGCCTCTGTCTCCACGGAGAAGCAGCCAGGAAGCACATAGTGGTTAGTTTCTCCACACAGCATCCCTAGGCCCGAGGTTCAAGATGCTCTTGAAAACCTTCACCATGATGTCAGGGGCAATCTGCCCTTCATGGATGCCAACAAGAGCCATGCCCAGAGTTCCCAGGGCCACACCTGGGGAAGACAGGCTGGCAGCCTCCACAGCAATCGGGTCAGGAGTGGAGGCGCAGCTGCCCCAGCGTGTCTTTGAAGAGCACACCTGATGACCAGGCACTTGCACCTGGCCATCTGAACATGCCAGCTCGGGGCTTTGTCCTAAGAGTCACCTGGACCTGTTCCCAGGCCGTGCTGGGTGGTGGAACATGTGGGCAGATTGCTGGAACTCCAAAGCCAGCAGCACCAGGGACTCTGTTGACAACCTGCCAGGTGTAGTTTATAGACCAGAGGTTGAGGCTTTTGGTATGCTACCTCTTGGGTGTGACCTTGGAAAAATTCATCTTTGAAGCTCAATTTTCTTACCTTAGGCATAATACTATAGAATTTGTTTCCTTATGAGGGAAACTTAAAAAGTTAATATGCATAAATGCAATAAACGTACCTGATGTTTTAATTATATAAAGCATATTAAAAATCAGTTAAAATAGAAAAATATATTAATGTAAAATTGTATTCCTATATTTGCAATATTTTTGTTATAATTAAATGCCAAAACTACCACACATATGTGTAGATACTCAGCAAATTCATGGACTTTGTTTACAGTAAGGCACATACTCAGTTTCAATGCTAAAATCATAAATTTCATTATGTGTGAATTACGTTATAAACTGTAAATATATTTACAGAAATGCACGTTTTGATTTCAGTAAGAACTTATGATTAAATTGTGGATTTTCCTATTTCAAGACGATGACATAATCACAAATATGACTGCATTGTGCAATGCAGTGTAGGCGATACCCCTTATCACTCACTAGACGCTGCATGGGCATGTGTGCAGTGACAAGGTGACTGCATTACTACAACACACCCGAGCATGTATGCATCAAGACAGACTGCTAGTTGAAGGAACCACATCACTGAATTTTTGCAAAGCAAAGACACCCACATGGATAACTGGGATTTCTCAGGAGTGATTTCAACCAGTGCCTCGCACGTAGCAGTCCCCATGGGCAACATCAGTGTGAGTGCTTGGTGCAGCGAGCTCTGTCCCCAGGAAGTCTGAATTCAAGCAAGAAGCAAACCAAGACCAATGACACCACAAATCCATACAGGACTCCAAGGGGCCAAGAATCAAAGAGTGTTCCGTTAGGCTGTAAGTGCTGAGGAATAAATACACCGAGGAGTCTGTGAATGAGCTAGTCAGGTCCTGTGTGAAGCAGAGTGGTTGGTGGAGGTCTAACTAGGAAGGGAGTAAGAACCACGACCAGTGCATGGCTTTCCAAGAGCAGCCAAGGGAAGGGCAGTACAGAGACGAGCCCCCCCCCCTTGATTCTAGCAAAATAATCTTGTGAGAAAGATAGCAACTAACAAGGGTTAGAACTAGTAAGTTATCAATCAAACCAGCACTAGAAACTGAGTGTGTTGACTGCCATCTTGTGCCAGCTTAGGTCCCGTCTGTTGACCGGGCACCCAGAAAAGCACCCACTTTTATTAAGTGTCACGCAGGAGCAATCACCACCAGGGTGCCAGGGCCTCTCAGAAGGCAGAAAGAGCTCAAAGAACTCATGGTTTCTTTTCCCCTTTCTTTTCTGGGTGCGTCATCTTACACTAGATCGTTCTGTTCTTCTTTGGACGGTTGGTAAAGGAGAGGTGTTGAGCCTAGGAATGAGCTCTAAATAGAAACTGTCCACTGATTCAACATGAAAGGGGCTGAGGGAGGAATAAGTGATTCAGACAGAAAAAAATTGTCAACAGGCAAAAAATTTAGAAAGTCTAAAAACAAGGAAACTATAGATAAAGGTGGGGACATGGAGAAAAGGTAAAATGACAGAAAAGGGAGCTAGGAAAAGTGAAAAATATTCTCCAACAAAAGCATGAGAAAATTAGACAATATGAGAGAAAACCAGACGGAGAATCCGATTTCAGACACAGTAGCCTGGAGAGCTGGTGGAATTACAGCAGCCGGAGGAGCAGGGTGGAGCCTGAAAGAGGAGTCCCTTCTGGGCGCAGGCTGGGTTAGGGTGGCAGGAGGAGGCTCGACGATCGGACAGCTGTGTGCTGCAGTATGCCAGCCTCCAAGCCTTGCCCTGGGTGTGGCTGGCCAGAGCCGAGATGCTGTATGGATAAATGCACACTGGAATTGGGAGGGCTTTGGTTTTAGACGGGCCTTTACTATCAGAGCCCACGCAAACACTGAACTCAAAATCTTTCAGTCTCAGCTTCTCAAGTGCCAGGATTACAAACATGGATCAAGCACAATCATGAAGAATTTGTATGAACAACAATGTAAATATCTTAACTATTTCACTTTGATTACATGGTGAAGAAATATTTGCATAGAGTAAGTTGAATAAAACATTAAACCTTGGACTTGTCTTGTACTTGTTTACCTTTTTGATTGTGGTTGAGTTATGGATGTAGTTTACATGATGATTCTCTTGGTCATGAAGTGTGTCACCTGATTTATTCCTCCCAACAAGCTTACAATACTGTCTTATGGGTTTGGGTTTGAAGGCAGCCTCATTCTTGCTCTGGCTGGTCTTGAATTCACTGTATATAGACCAGGCTGGTCTCCATCTCTAGATCCTCAGATCTGTCTCCCAAGTGCTGGGCTTACAGTATGTGATATCATGTCCTGTGTATTATCACCTGATTTTTGTTCGTTTTTTTTCCGAAGTAGGGTTTCACTTTAGCCCAGGCTGACCTGGAAAGCACTCTGTAGTCCCAGGCTGGTCTGAGACTCCCAGTGATCCTCCTGCCTCTGCCTCCTCAGTGCTGGCATTAAAGGTGTGTGCCACCACATCAGGCTCCTATTATCAATTTTTCTAGAAGAAAAGGTTGAGGCCTGCATCGCCATAGTCAAATGTTGGCGATGAGATTCAAACTCAACATGACTCCGGACCTCAGGGGCTCAGCTGCCACATCAGCCTCAGAACAAGAGATACCATCAAGTTATTCAGTGGTGAGATTTCCTTTCCACTTCCCTCCACTTTCTCCTTCCTTCCATCCTTGTCAAGGTCTCATCTAGAACTTGGCATGTAGACAAAACCACCTTGAACAGTTCTGATCCTCCTCCCTCTACCTCCTAAGTACGGGGATTACAGGCGCACCCAATCAAACACCGGTTTTAAGGGGTGCTAGAAACTGAACCCAAAACTTCACTCATGCTGGGCAAACACTCTGTCAGCTGGGCTACTTACATTTCCAGCCCTAAATGGGTAGATTTTAAAGGGCTATATTTAAAGCAACAATTCGTTAGAATGGTTCATTGGTAGTAATGTCCTAATTTGATGATAATTTTTATTTGGAAAGAAGATGTGGGCTGAGGAAATGGCTCAGCGACAGCACTAGCTGTGCAAGCATGCGGGTGTGAGAGGACCTACGCTCGCCCTCAGCGGCAGGTGCATGGAGTGCACACACACACACACACACACACACACACACACACACACACACACACCACAGACTTGTAATGTGAAACTTCTGAGGTATGATGAGCTACTGATTTGATATGTTTTCACTATCTTGAGCAACCAAATAGAATTTCCACTTCTTTCCCTTTGATATAGCTGTTCAGTATCTACTGTTGAGAACCCCAACAATGCTCTTGGTTAGATGGATGGCACGCATCTACTTGACCGATGGACATGGTTATTGGCACAACCCTGAACAGCAGGGCTCTGTTTTCTGAACTGAGCCAGATAAATGATCAAGATATGAGAACTAGATATACATATAAATCCACTTTCAGTCTGTCAGATCACAAAAGCACTGGAATTTCCCAAGCTGGCTAGTGTTTAGAAGCAAGCTGGATGGCCCTGCAACTTTTCACTGGAGAGTCAGAACTTAAGCTTACCCAACTAGGCAATTTAAAAATAATTTCTGCCTGGCATGGTGGTCCCCACATAAAATCCTTGTACCAAGAGGTGAGTGAGGCAGGAGGATTGAGAGTTTGAGGCCAGCCTGGGCTATAAGACTTTGTTGAAAGAAAGAAAAAAGAAAAAAAGAAAGGAAGGAAGGAAGGAAGAGAAAAAAGAAAGGATGGAGGAAGGGAAGGAAGGGAGGGAGGGGAGAAAGCAAACCTGCTTAGCCATCTCCCCAGCCCTTATTTACTTATTTCTGGAATTCTAACATAGTAAAATCCACAATCATGAAATGAAATCAAAAGAATAAGGCATCTTTCATTTGTGTTTAGATAATTGATTTCAACTTCAAGGACAAGTTCCTTCTCACTTATAGTTTCTACCCCCAACCACTTAGTGTACAATCACAGCTATAACTTTGTCAGTTTCAAAAACTTGAATCTAGACTGGAGAGATGGCTCAGTGGTTAAATGCAAGCATGATGGCCTGCATCTGCCCAAGCCCACAGCTCCAGACTCCAGAATGCAAGCATGAGGGCCTGCGTCTGCCCAAGCCCACAGATCCAGATCCCACATAAAAACAGCTGGGCATGGTCATCCACACCTGCAACCTCAGTCCTGCAGGGGAACAGAGACCACAGAGTCTTTGGAGCCCAAAAGCTCCAGAAGAAGTAAAAAGGAGAGTCCAGCTCATAAACAAGACCGGGTGGAAGAGTGGTGGAGCGCTTTGCCTGGATTTCCACTCCAGCCTCTGAAGGGGAGTAAACCACCTGCTGCAGGTGAGCAAGGGGCACACACACACACACACACACACACACACACACACACACACACACACACACACACACACACACACACCATACAAAAACATGTAAAAAACCCTTGATCACACAAATTACATTAAGCAGTTTGTCTCCAATTATAAGAAACACACCTCCCAAGGTGGATAGCAAGCCAGTGCTCTAAGTTTATGCTATGTAAATGGAAAAAGGAATTTGAAGAACAGTATTTATCTTGGAGGAAGACTAATTAGCAGAGACAACCTCAAGGCCAGCAGGTCATTTGGGCATGGATGCAAAAGATCTCTGAACAGACCCACTAATGTACGTACTTAACTCCCAACCTTTCCCTACCTGTTCCAGTTCTTTAAAGTGACATAATTTGATTTGTATATATTTCTAAAAATGTCTGTTAATATTTACAAGATAGATGGACAATGAAGTAGAGGAAGGAAACTAGAAATAGACTCCTCCAAATATGCTCAAAAAGAGAAGGAAACTACCTAGTGGAGGAGGATAAATGGTCATTTCAACAAATTGTCCTGGGAATTTTTAATGTCAATATGTAAGAAAAAGAACTTGGATTTATATCTTTAAAAATCAACGCGATGAGAATTATAGATCTTAATACAACACGTAAAATAAATTAATTTCTAGAAGAGAAAAAAAAGTTTGTTAAAAGAAGGATCACAGTTGTTTAGGCTAGAACTTGTAAGACCTGCTGTTGGGCTGGAGAGATGGCTTGGTGATTAATGGCACTTGCTTGCAAAGCCTGAGTTCAATTCCCCAGTATAGCCAGATGCACAAAATGAGTTCATTTTCAGTGGCAGAAGGCCCTGGCATGCCCATACTCACTCTCTCTGTCTTCTTCTTTCTCTGCCTCTATCTCTCTCTCTCAAATAAATAAGTAAAAAAAAAATTTTTTTAAGACTGCTCTTGATTTTGGCTCTTTTAGGCTAATTCACTTTGACTTTTCAACACAGTTGAGCTATAGCGGGCATTGCTCCATTACTAAGATTTTTACATCTATTTTGAACAGCAGTTCAGAACCAGCTAGCCCTAAAAATACTTTGTCTACTCAGATGGCAAGGTGTCAAAGAGCCTGAAGTGACACACCAGACATCTACATTCTTACCCTTGAGGGCCATCAAATCGAGTCCCTTTTGTCCAAGAGTATCTTCCTAGTCCCAAACATTACCACTGACAATTGGATAATCCTTATAAAGGAATTGTGAGGCCCTCCCACTAATGTATCGGCCCAAAGTACATCCGTTCACTTGGTGGATTTAAGGGTGTGTGCCAGCTGACTACAAAAATCTGACCTTCAAAACTCACATTTGGTGAAGGACACATTTAATAAAATCAGCAATATATATGGCATGCTAAATATTAAATGAAAAGAAAACCTGGGCGGGATGTAGTCTGGTGGGTTGAATGCCTGCCTATGCACCAAGCCCTACTCACCCAAGAAACTGGCATAGTAATA